>OLKM01002394.1:38908-61408 GCA_900291075.1 Melanogrammus aeglefinus | reverse complement strand
GCAACGCTGTCCCTAGTTCCTAGTGTGTTTATCTGATGCAGTGTATCCACATACAGATATAGAGGTTTGTGCTGATCTAAAATTGCATTGTGCTATTTTAATGGTGCAACTGTAAGTAGACTGGAGGGTGTGTGAGGGGTGAGTGAATGCAATGGGTTTTTGAATTAATTTTGGGGAAAATGACGTTTTGAATTGAAATACACAACTGGCTTAGTTGTCACAAGACGAGCCTACATCCAGTTCATGTCCGAGTAAAGCCGTACGGCTCGTTGGGAAGTCTCGCACTAACAGCCACTCAAGACATCCTTTGGAGTCAACCCATATCTGATTAAAATGGTTTTCCTGCACATTAGCCAAACACAAGCGCTTTTTGTACTGGCGGGCGGTAATCCTGCAGACAGCTCAGTGGGTGACAGACATTAGCATGGTGTGTGTGTGTGTGTGTGTGTGTGTGTGTGTGTGTGTGTGTGTGTGTGTGTGTGTGTGTGTGTGTGTGTGTGTGTGTGTGTGTGTGTGTGTTGGGGCTTTCCGACAGACCGGAGCTGATTTCAGTTGGGGGCAGAGTGAGACAGAGGGAGGTGGGGGGGCCGAGCCAGGGGCCAACCGGGTCAGATCTGGGGGACCGGCCACCTGTCCAGATGATATCTGCTGTGTGTGTGTGTGTGTGTTCTCTGCAGCACTGAGGCAGAGTGGTGAGTGGAAGAGGGAGGGAGGGAGGCATGGTGGTGGTGCAGAGAGGCTTGTTCTCGGGGGGTGTAAATTAGCGCCATAAGGGGACCTTATTAGCATGTGGCGGCTCTGTGGCTACGCTAACAACCGGAGGCTAACGTCGCGGCCCCGTCCGTCCCCTGCACACCGCCCTGCTCTGATGGGCTGTGTTGGTGGGGGACAGTAGGGGCCCAGGGCTGGTGGGGGCCATGTGTGGCTGTGTGTGGGGGGGTAATTATGGGATGCCATATGCAGACATCAGGCCGCTCTCTGCAGGCACTGGAAGAGGCTGCGGGTGGATTGATTGTTTTGTGTTATTTATTGTCTAATTGTAATATTATACTAGACAGTAAATAGGGGGAAATTGATTGATTGGTTGCCTTTGCTTCATAGTCCTTTGTTTCCTGTAAGATAAATCCTAAATAAATGAATAAAGTCCATTTTTATCTTGTAGCCTGTATTGATTCATGGTGTGGACCAAAGCTAGCGGTAAAGCTTTCATCCAGATCCACTGTCTCCACTGCCCTCGTGTTGGCCCCATTGTGTTTCTGGTTGTTGAGGTCCTCCTACTGTAGTACAGTACTGCCCCCCCCCCCGCGCCCCTCGCCCAGCAGGGAGCCCCCACAGCACGGCACCAAGCCACTTAAAATACAGAAATAAATGCATGAGGTCAGTGGGTGCATCTGCGCCCCTGTCTGAGAGCACACTCCCTTTCATCAGATGACGTGTGTGTTTGTGTGTCTCTCTGCAGTGTGTGTATGTGTGTTGTGTCTGCAGTGTGTCCGCAGTGTGTGTCTCTCTGCAGTGTGTGTGTGTTGTGTCTGCGGTGTATCCGCAGTGTGTCTGTCTGCAGTGTGTCTACAGTGTGTGTGTCTGCAGTGTGTGTATGTGTGTTGTGTCTGCGGTGTGTCTACAGTGTGTGTATGTGTGTTGTGTCCGCAGTGTGTCTGTCTGCAGTGTGTGTGTCTGCAGTGTGTGTATGTGTGTTGTTTCTGCGGTGTGTCCTCCGCAGTGTGTCTGTCTGCAGTGTGTGTATGTGTGTTGTGTCTGCAGTGTGTCTGTCTGCAGTGTGTGTATGTGTGTTGTGTCTGCAGTGTGTGTGTCTGCAGTGTGTGTATGTGTGTTGTGTCTGCAGTGTGTGTGTCTGCAGTGTGTGTATGTGTGTTGTTTCTGCGGTGTGTCCTCCGCAGTGTGTATCTGTCTGCAGTGTGTGTGTTGTTCTGTTAGCGTGTTTATCTAACATACGGTACGGTGCACTGCGCTACATGTTGTGGTTCAGAAGGCAGGGCTCCAGGCGGCGTCTTGCTCAAGGGGGCCTGCAGGTAGATTGTGGTGGGCATTGGGGACTGAACCCAGGACCTTTTGGCTGGGGGTGGAGCCCCCCCCGGACCACCGCACGCGACGAGGTGGCGTCCCGGCCCGACCGTGCGTGGCGTTTCACACCCCGGACCGCTGTGGTTCTGGTTCCTCCTGGAGCTCCCTGACTCACCTGGCACAACCTCGCCTCAACACAAGCCTGGACAGCAGAAGTGAGACGGGGGGGGTGGGGGGGGGGTAAGAAAAGCAGATACTGTTGCTGTCAGCTCGCATCCCTCCCGTGTGCCAGGAAGGACCTGAGTGAGGCCTGAAAGGATAGCAGTGTTCACCTGCGATGATAAAAGCATGAATCACTTATTTCAACACTATGCTCAACAGCCCTGGGGGATGGAATTCCATTTGGAGAACACACCCCTCTCTCCCTCTCTCCCCCTCCTCTCTCCTCCTCCTTCCTCACACACTCCCTCTCTCCATGTCGTTTTTTACTTGCGGTTTTATGCTATCCCTTTATATCTAGGTCTCTCTCTCTGTCTCTGTCTCTGTCTCTGTCTCTACTCTCTCTGCCTCTCTCTCTCTGTTTCTCTCTCTACTCTCTCTTTGTCTCTCTCTCTTCTCTCTCTGTCTCTCTACTCTCTGTCTCTCTTCCTGACTCTCTCTCTCTCTCTCTCTCTGTCTCTGTCTCTGTCTTTGTCTCTGTCTCTGCCTCTACTCTCTCTGCCTCTCGCTCTGTTTCTCTCTCTACTCTCTCTTTGTCTCTCTCTTCTCTCTCTGTCTCTCTACTCTCTGTCTCTCTTTCTGACTCTCTGTCTCTGTCTCTGTCTCTTTCTCTGTCTCTCACTCTCACTCTCACTCTCACTCTCACTCTGTCTCTCTACTCTGTCTGTCTCTCTGCTCCACGTGCACGCACGAGTGTGTGCATGTCTGGCCTTGGGTTCGGTGTGCGGAGTAAGGTGTGGACCTTGGTGTGTATGTGTCAGTATCACAGAGGGAGAGAGAGAGTGTATGTCTAGGTACATTAGTTTAAGTTATTTTTTTTTGGGGGTGGGGGGAGGCTTAGGGTGTATTACCTAAGTGTGTGTGTGTGCGCGGGAGAGAGCATTCCCCGGGGTGCCCTCCTCTTCCCAGTCCTCTTTATGAAGGCGGGGAGGCTCAGAGATGGGAACAGATGTCGAAGAGCTGACCTTTATGAACACACACACACACACACACACACACACACACACACACACACACACACACACACACACACACACACACACACACACACACACACACACACACACACACACACACACACACACACACACACACACACTCGGGGCTATGTGTGTGTGTGCGAGTTGACACAGGACTACCGGGGGGGATTGTTGGGTTGGACTATTTTAAACCTGATCTGTGTGGTGGTGCTGTCAAACTCCGAAGTGTGTGTGTGTGTGTGTGTGTGTGTGTGTGTGTGTGTGTGTGTGTGTGTGTTGGTGGACTATTTGAAACTGTGTCTGTGTGTGTGTGTCAAACTCCGAAGTGTGTGTGTGTGTGTGTGTGTGTGTGTGTGTGTGTGTGTGTGTGTGTTGTTCCTCTACCTTACGTTGCGCCAGATTTCCATGGCCCCACGAAAGCACCATCATGTGCGTTCTCTCGATGGGTTTGTGGTCTCTCCTTCTGGGTTGGTTCTCCCTCTTTGAATTCAGCCCAATAAATATACGTTAATCACAAGAAACGTTACCCCTGCCCACGACTGACCCTTCCTTCAACGGCAGACTGACGAGTGGTGTCGTCTGTAATCCGGACTTTTCTGATCAAACCTTGGAGCCTGGAAGCATTGAAGCGTCTCAGTAACAGTAAACCGTTGAGGGACAACAGGGAGTGTACCTGGAGCTCTGCTGGGGACCATACGTTTAGTTACCTAATGGTGTCGGTCCTTCATAGTAATAGTTACTGCGTGCGCACGATGTGTAGCACTCTGCTCTGTCTCCTGCTTACACTCTATCGCGGTCACTCTCTCTCCCTCCTCCTTCATTCTCTCTTTCATTCTGTCTTTCTTTCATTCTCTCCCTCTTTCCTTCCCCCCTCTTTCATTCCCCCCTCTTTTAATCTCTCCTTCCTCTCCGTTCCCTGTCTTCCCCTCCCTCCTCTTCCTTCCCCCTGTGGTCTCCTCGTTCTCTCTGCCAGCGCTGTGATGGGGTTGGCTCCTCTCCTCTGCCAGGGACCCCTCTGCTGTCCTGGCCCCCAAGGGCCGTATCGACAGACTCCAGGGCTCTGGTTTAGTGCTATCGCCGTGTCCATCAGTGTTGTGTTTACACACTAAGGGACCTGGAGGTTGTGATGAAGTCAGAGCTTCAGTTTGTTCTATCGTTGTAGTGGATTTAGGGGTAAGTCTTCAATTAGTTAATTCACCTTCTGTGAACTTATTTCCTCAGTGGACTTTACGTCCATGGTGGATACAGGCTGGGATTGGACCCGTACCTGAACCTATCAAAGGTTCTAACGTTGGATAGATACCCACGGTTATATTGTAAACATTTTAAAACTGAAAGAGGGGTGCAGTGTTATCTGAACCCGCGCTCTGATGCCAAGTCCTTCACCCTTCTGGTCCTCCTGTTCCAGCACTAACTCTGCACGTCACAGCAAGGGTCACGGGATTGGGGGGTCGGACCCATCTCCATCAATATTTGCATCGTTCTTTGAGATAGGATTTAGTCTGGGATTTCGCTGAAACGGGAGGCAGAGATTTGGGGGGGGGGGGGGGAGCTTTGAGATAACGAGCCCTCAGAAATCCAAAGGCAGTCTTTTGATTGGCTGGGAGCATGGGAACCGCTGGAATGTGTGAGTCTGAATCTCTGGCTCTCTGCCCCCCCCCCCCCCCCTGCGTTTTCATTGGCTGCCGCGCCGATGACACCTTCGCTGCGTCCCGATGTCCTTATCCGAGCCGCTCCGCGCTGGAGTCTGAGCAGACGTCGATAGGAAGCCTGGCCACGCGAGATTAGCACTAGCATAATACCGCGGTGCTGTAGCAGCGCGCTCCGTGATTCGCTGAACCCCTCAGACCGTCCAGCTCAGGGGGACGACGATGACATCACCGCATCCTCCTCAGAGCATCGCGGTAAACACCCCCTCAGCGGTCCCTTTTGGCCACGGATTATAATTAGCGCTAAGAGCAGGCACAAATCATCGGCAACGCCACGATGACCTCATGCATGTATCTCCCCCCCCCCCCCCCCGAACCCCCCTCCAAAGAAAGCAGCACTCCTGCCAGAGGATGGGGAAAAACACGGGGATGTGAGTGTAACACCAGTGTGGGTTTGGAAAAACAAGCTTCACCGCGCCATGTTTGATGGGGAACCAAGCCCACTGCGGTGTCAGCCTTGGCCAGGAGCCCCCAAATCAGTCTGGGAGGGGGGGGTTTAACGAGAGTGTAAGGATACAGCCCTGGAAGTGTGTGTGTGTGTGTGTGTGTGTGTGTGTGTGTGTGTGTGTGTGTGTGTGTGTGTGTGTGTGTGTGTGTGTGTGTGTGTGTGTGTGTGTGTGTGTGTGTGTGTGTGTGTGTGTGTGTGTGTGTGTGTGTGTGTGTGTGTGTGTGCGCGCGCGCGCGCCCATGACCTTTGCCCTCTCCTGTCATCTCTTCTCGTTTTGCTGTCGGTAGCGATTACGGCATCGCCAAGGGAACGGGCGGCTCTCTCGCCGTGTCAGCACTTTTCTAATCCACCCCCCCCATCCTTCCACAACACACGGCAGGATGCCTCATTCAGAAAACATGAGTAGACCGGACACACACACACACACACACACACACACTTCCACACACACACGCAGATGACTCATTCAGAAAACATGAGTACACACACACACACACACACACACACACACACACACACACACACACACACACACAGAGTGATCGTTGACTCTTGTTGTTATTGTTTACCTCCCACTAACCCCCCTGCGTTTCTGGTTGTGTTTGGAGCGAGAGGCCGTCTGGTTATTTACTCTGCGTGTTTGTGTATGATAGTGGCTGTAGTACTAAGTGGGAGTTGTGCCAACAGCTCTCCAGCCGACACGGTTGCTGTTCCTGCTGTGAAACCACCAGGAGAACGTCCCAGAGAGTCGCGCCTCTGTTATCACACTCCCTCCCAGACGCCCTTGGAGCCTGCAGACCTCTCGGCCGTACCCACGCTCCTCTGTGGTTCAGGTCGGACTGCAGTCCACCTGAACACGCCCCCCACCCCCCCCTGCTCTGATCGCAAAACACGTTCCCACAGGCCTTTGGAAACCGGCTGATGACTCTCAGTGATAAGCATCAGTGGCCGAGTGCCCGCGTGGAGAACCTACTTTAGGGAAGTGACTCTTCCTCCACACCTCCTCCTCGTCCTCGTTCTCCTCGTCCTCTTCCTCCTCCTCCTCCTCTCCTCCTCCTCCTCCTCCTCCTCCTCCTCTAGTTTGGTCACAGTGTTCGAGGTTTCGTCTGAGAAGGGAAGCAGCTGTTTGAACGAGTGAAAGAGAATGTCATCATGTCGCAGTGAGAGTTTATCTCTTCGTCAATCATTTGAGAGATATGTTGTCTGTATCTCATTCATGATGTTCACCAAGAGACTAACTTCTGGGACGTATTTTATAGCTGTGTTATTAGCGTAGCTCAAAATGAAAGATGCTCCTGTTTTTCTGGACAATGACTGGCCGTGGTCATAACCATTTTGTTTTTGAAATTCCAGATTTATTTTCTACTTGTCTAGATGGTCACCCCCCCCCCCCCCCCCCCCCCATCCCTTGTTTTCAACCCCAACGACACTCAGAAATGAAAAACAACTGTTTTTCAAGGCTGCAGTAACACAGTTCCCAGAATTCCCACCAATGCTGGTGGACCACACTGGGCTGAACACCGCTGGAGAATGTCTCTCGCTCGCTCGGTCCGTTCTGGAAGCTCAACCCCCAGGGACTCTCGCTCGCTTTATGCCCAGATCAACATCACTGGCTCTGGGGGACGCCCGGCCGGGCACACCCTCTTCTGTGGGAGCCATGGACGGAGACGGAGCTCTAGGGAGGAAACTAACCCGTGCCAGGAGGTTTACAGGAACAAGGCAGTGTGCGAGAAGAGGCTCTACCCCTGGAAGTGATGGCTCCTGCCTCCAGAACCCTCTCTCTGTTCCTCTCCTCCTCTTACTCAACCACACCTAAACTCTACTCTGAGATATGCTCGCTTTCTCCGGAGGAATCGGACTCGTGGCATTCCTGTGGCCGCGACTCAGTGGTTCTGGCCCCCCCAGGAATCCTCCATCCCAGTGAAGTAATGGCCGTGCGTGTCAGCAGAGAAGAAGCCGAGGGGGGGGGAGGACATTCTCTCGATTGTGGTCGGGGGTAAAACAATGGTGTTCCTCTGCTCTGGAGGGAGCGCTGTTCGTGTTGCGGTGGACCTTCTCATGCTTGTGGCCTGCAGTGTGTGGCTCTGGAGCGCCCGCCATGCCGCGCTGCCGTCGCGGTGTCAGCGGACGTTCACATGAGATCACCCTCCAGCGAGGGGGAGGAGCCGGCGGCCATCTTCTTCTGCTTTGGGTTTCCGAACGACACGTTCTCCAGACTCGGATTACTCAGCGGCTTCCATGTGTTGTATCTCTAATCGGTTAACCGGTTCCCCGCCATACGACGATGTGTCGGGCTGCAGAGTTAGTGGTTTGGGGGTCATCTTTCCGACGGAGAGCAATGTTTATATGCCTTTTAACCTCTTTTATAATCCGGAACGTGCGTCTCAAAACCATCACGTGCACATAAAGAGAACTGCACAATGGATATTAATGCAAATACCCTTCAGTCTTTGGTCCTAAAAACATTTCAGTCTCTTTTCAGACCACAGATTGTTTTACATGCCCCCCCCCCCCCACCGTCTTCTCCTCCCCTCCTCCTCCTCCTCTCCTCCCCTCCTCCTCCTCCCTTCCTCCTCCCTTCCTCCTCCCCTCCTCCTCTCCTCCCCTCCTCCTCTCCTCTCCTCTCCTCCCTCCTCTCCTCTCCTCCCTCCTCTCCTCTCTCCTCCCTCCCTCCTTTCCTCCCTCCTCTCCTCTCTCCTCCTCCTCTCCCTCTCCTCCCTTCCTCCTCTCCTCCTCTCCTCTCTCCTCCCTCCTCCCTCCTCCTCCTCTCATCCTCCTCCCCTTCCTCTCTCTCCTCCCTCCTCTCCTCTCCTCTCTCCTCCCCTCCTCCTCTTCTCCCCTCCTCCCTCCCCTCCTCTCCTCTCCTCTCCTCTCCTCTCCTCCTCCCTCTCCCTCCTCTCCTCCTCTCCTCTCCTCCCTCCTCTCCCCCCCTGTCTGAACCCATCCGTCGGGGGCCGATGAGTCAGCGGCGGCCCCGTGTCAGACGTTTACTCTGCTGAGCAAAGTGCAACACTAACTAGTTCCTGCTGACGCCCATCACTACCTGGGTGTGTGTGTGTGTGTGTGTGTGTGTGTGTGTGTGTGTGTGTGTGGTGTGTGGTAGTATCATAGGGTTGGGAGGTCATCTATCGTTCAAGGCCCCGGGAGGTCGTGACCCCCACCCACCCACCCACTACTCTTGCTGTATCTCATCTCCTGACAGCTTCACCCCCAGCACCCTGACCTTTCCTGACCTCGTGGCCGGGGCCACGCTCATCAGCGCAGTGCGAGGTTCAAGATCTGATTATAAATACATGAGCTCTCGTCTCTCACCTCCCCCGGGGAGAGAGAGAGAGGGGGGGGGAGAGAGGGAGATAGTGGGGGAGAGAGAGATAGTGGGGGAGAGAGGGAGAGGAGGGAGATAGGGTGGGGGAGATAGAGGAGGGGGGTGGGGGAGGCAGAGAGCAGGAGGGCGAGCGAGAGAGAGAGTATATGAGAATATGTATCTATATTGCGAGTACTCTGGCCCCCAGTTTGACTCCTCCATGAC
The DNA here is from genome assembly GCA_900291075.1 of Melanogrammus aeglefinus. Classification (NCBI taxonomy): domain Eukaryota; kingdom Metazoa; phylum Chordata; class Actinopteri; order Gadiformes; family Gadidae; genus Melanogrammus; species Melanogrammus aeglefinus. The sequence goes on along the minus strand of OLKM01002394.1, from coordinate 52,501 downwards.
CCTCTCCCTCGCTCCACCTCCCCCCCCGCCTTCCCCATGTGCGCGTTGTGGATTGGGTGGTGGATCTGGAGCGTGTCCAGAACACATACAGTAATCAAGGCCGCTAGCCCGCTAGCCACATCCAGATGCTAACGCCGGTGTTTTTGTTTTATAGTCGCTCGGATGTCAAGGCCCCGCACTGGCCCCGGGCGCCGTGTGGGGAGGGGGGGGGACGGGACGTCACCTTGAAGCCACACATGGTGTCACTCAGCATCGCTCTGGACCCCAGACACTGGAGGTGTTGTCACCATGTGGATGGAGTCAGGCGTTCACACGACAACTGCAGAAACCGTCGACCAATGGGACACATTGAGGTCCGCCAGGCGGTAGGCTTGTGACGCGGGTGTTTCCATCTCGCTGTTACGGTGAAGCTCCTCTCCTCGGCCTTGTAGAACCCTGGGCTTGCAAAACGACCAACAAGTGCAGTTTATTGGATTAAGAGGACGATGGGGTCAGCCTCTGCCAGAGAGCATCTGAACGCCCCCCCCACCCCTCTCATGGACGCATGTCTGCTGCCCCTGCCTCTCAGACATACGTCGATTAGTTCATTTGGTTGTTTGGGTCCCGATATTTAACTTGTTATGCCATGGCTCTGTGTAGGAGCTAGGGGACGAGTGGGCGAGATGAGGGGACGAGTGGGCGAGATGAGGGGACGAGTGGGCGAGATGAGGGGACGAGTGGGCGAGATGAGGGGACGAGTGGGCCAGATGAGGGGACGAGTGGGCCAGATGAGGGGACGAGTGGGCGAGATGAGGGGACGAGTGGGCCAGATGAGGGGACGAGTGGGCCAGATGAGGGGACGAGTGGGCGAGATGAGGGGACGAGTGGGCCAGATGAGGGGACGAGTGGGCGAGATGAGGGGACGAGTGGGCGAGATGAGGGGACGAGTGTACGTGGGCGTTGGTGTCTCCTCGGTGCTGGGATGTCGTGCTGAGAGGCCGTTTCCCTGGAGACCTCCAGATGGAACGTTGATGTTGGCGAGTGTGGTCGAGCAAGGCGCAGAGAGAGCGAGACGGAGAGAGAGCGAGACGGAGAGAGAGCGAGACGGAGAGAGAGCGAGACGGAGAGAGAGCGAGACGGAGAGAGAGCGAGGGAATTGATGGAGCCTTATTTTGGCTCTCCTCTCTGTCATTAAACTCTCCCATGTCAGAGACGGCAAATCGGAGGCCTACCGTGTGTGTGTGTGTGTGTGTGTGTGTGTGTGTGTGTGTGTGTGTGTGTGTGTGTGTGTGTGTGTGTGTGTGTGTGTGTGTGTGTGTGTGTGTGTGTGTGTGTGTGTGTGTGTGTGTGTGTGTAAACCCCAGCTCCAGTGACCCACCCATCTCAAACCGCTCTCTCTGGTAAACACGCCCTTCACTCTTCCCGGCGGGGTGTCTCGGCGGCAGCTAGCCAGCCTCCGCCATCCCCGGGACAGCCGGCCAATCAGCTCGCAGCGTCCGCTAGCTCTGCAGCAGTCACTTACCTCCGGACGAGGAGTGAGGCTTCGGCCGGACCCTGGAGACTGAGATGTTGATAAAGGCAGACCACCCGTCTACATCCCGTCCATCCCTCACCTCTAAGCACCATACTTACGCTAATTACCAGGTTTACAGCCCACTACTGCTCGTTAACAAACCACCAAGTCTTTTGCTGATGATAGAAACCACCAAGTTTATTGCTAATTAACAAACCACCATTGCTTATTAGCTAACCACCCTTTCCCTGTGATAGCCTGTTGCAAATAATTCAATCTCAGAGCAAGAAAATGAATTCATTCCTCGGTGGTGGTCTTGCTGTCAGTGATCCCGCTCACGGCGATCATGCTAAAGGCAGTCTTGCTTACAGGGATTATTGCTATTAGGTCTTTCTTACGGTGGTCTAGCTTAAGCGATTCTTGCTATCAGTGCTGTTGCTAACAGTGCTGTTGCTAACAGCGATCTTGCGAACAGCAGCTGTTGCTAGCGGTGCTGTTGCTAACAGCAGCTGTTGCTAGCGGTGCTGTTGCTAGCGGTGCTGTTGCTAGCGGTGCTGTTGCTAGCGGTGCTGTTGCTAATGGTGGTCTTGCTACCAGTGATTCTTGCTAACAGGTCTTTCTTACGGCGGTCTTGCCATCAGGGATCCTGCTAACATGTAGGAGTGGGTAGGATGTTGGTCTGTGATGAGCCTCTCTCCAGAGGGGGTAGGATGTTGGTCTGTGATGAGCCTCTCTCCAGAGGGGGTAGGATGTTGGTCTGTGATGAGCCTCTCTCCAGAGGGGGTAGGATGTTGGTCTGTGATGAGCCTCTCTCCAGAGGGGGTAGGATGTTGGTCTGTGATGAGCCTCTCTCGGTGGCCGTTGGACAGGGTTGGCACACAGGGTAACACATGGCTGACAGTTGAGACAGTACCCAACTGCTGCCACCACAAACCCACACACAGCCCCCGGTGTCTCCCTGCTGTCCACAACACTCCCCCTCCCTCTCTCCTCCCTGTTCTCTGACTCCTCCCTCTGACTCCTCCCTGTTCTCTGACTCCTCCCTGTTCTCTGACTCCTCCCTGTTCTCTGACTCCTCCCTGTTCTCTCACTCCTCCCTGTTCTCTGACTCCTCCCTGTTCTCTGACTCCTCCCTGTTCTCTGACTCCTCCCTGTTCTCTGACTCCTCCCTGTTCTCTGACTCCTCCCTGTTCTCTGACTCCTCCCTGTTCTCTGACTCCTCCCTGTTCTCTGACTCCTCCTTGTTCTCTGACTCCTCCCTGTTCTCTGACTCCTCCCTGTTCTCTGAATCCTCCCTCTGACTCCTCCTTGTTCTCTGACTCCTCCCTGTTCTCTGACTCCTCCCTGTTCTCTGACTCCTCCCTCTGACTCCTCCCTGCTCTCTGACTCCTCCCACCTCCATGTCCAATAGTCCAATGATTATTCTTTCTATTAATGGTCTAATCTTCCCATAATAACAGCATGACTATCCAGAGTTACCAGAGCCTAGTGATGCAGTTTAGAATGACCTAAAACTGAAGGAATAACCATTTTTTGTAATCAATACATTTGGCAATGAATCTATTAATCATCTATTAAACATTAAGTACTGACCTCCATATTTGGCTCTTAAGCTAAATTAAAACGGTATTTCACAAGGAAATGCATTCTCTCTCTCTGTCTCTCTCTCTGTCTCTCTCTCTCTCTCTGTCTCTCTGTCTCTCTCTCTCTCTCTCTCTCTCTCTCTCTGTCTCTCTCTGTCTCTCTCTGTCTCTCTCTCTGTCTCTCTCTCTGTCTCTGTCTCTGTCTCTCTGTCTCTCTGTCTCTCTCTCTCTCTCTCTGTCTGTCTGTCTGTCTGTCTGTCTCTCTCTCTGTCTTCTGTCTGTCTCTGTCTGCTCTTGTCTGTCTTCGTCTGTCTTCTCTCTCTCTGTCTCTCTGTCTCTCTGTCTCTCTCTCTCTCTCTCTTCTCTCTCTCTCTCTCTGTCTCTCTCTCTCTCTCTCTCTGTCTCTCTGTCTCTCTCTCTCTCTCTCTCTCTCTCTCTCTCTCTCTCTCTCTCTCTCTCTCTCTCTCTCTCTCAGGCTTGGCATGTGAGCACTCTACTTAACTTTTGGTGTGCGTACGTGTAAGAACAGATGACATCGGAGTTGAGGTATTTCTCTGAACACTGCCAGGGGTAACATCTCTTATGCTCTCAAATGTCCTCTCAGTCTCTCTCTCTTTTCTCTTTCTCTCACATGCCACCCACTAGCTCTCTCACCCCCCCCCCCCCAACACAGACACACACACACACCACACACACACACACACACACACACACACACACACACACACACACACACCACCAGCCGCAAGGTGACTCCATGTGTTTTACCCTCTCTGATCACATGACCTGACCGCCGGCCCCCAGCGCTGCTGTGTGATTTACGGCGGCCCCTGCTGCTGGTGGCCCCGGGGGCCGCGGGGAGGTGACTAGGTGTGATGTGTGAGGTCACCTCATGTTAGTGTCGCCTGCCTGCAACCTGACCGTTACTCAACCCTCTTTTAATTTGAGCATCTGATGCCCCAAGACCAGGGAGGGAATACACAAAAACAACCCATCCATTGAGGGTCAGACCAACGGCTCCTAGAGTAATGGGGACTCTTTATACAGCGCTCCTCGAACCGGGGGCCACGCAAAGCTCTTTACCAGACCGCCGAACATTCTCCCATTCATACACGCATTCACACGCTGACGGCGGAGTCAACCGCGCAGGGCGACAGCCAGCTGGCCAGGGTGAGGCGTCTCGCTCAGGGACACCTCCACACGCCAGGAGGCGGCGGCGGGGATTGAACCAGCAACCTTCAGGTTACCAGCCGACCCGTTGTACCTCCTGAGCCACATGCCGCTCGAGGTGATGTTGTTTTTGAAGAGGGTCCGTTTATGGTTCAATACCCGCAGCACGCAGCCAACCCGTGACTAAAAACACAGCCCCATTCGCCACTCGGTGTCACCGTGGCAACGGGCGTTGTCCCCATGGTTGTTGAGGCGTGGCCTCAACAACCTGAGGCCACGCCTCAACAACCATGAAACCAAACACTCCTAGCAGCTCTAATCTCTGAGGCCCCCGTGCACACACCCACACATAGAGTGCACACCGGTTGCAAGCATACACACACATACATACAAATGTAAATACAAACACGCACTGCCTTGGTATTTCCCTTATGCACACACACACACACACACACACACACACACACACACACACACACACACACACACACACACACACACACACACACACACACACACACACACACACACCGACCGCTGATCCCACCTCGTTGTGTAACAGTGACAGTTATGTGGAAACCCGTCGACCAATTAGCCGACACCGCTTTCTGACTTTTCACACACAGACCCCAGGAACAGGAAGCACTGCGCCGCCGCCGTCCAACCAAACGTCTCGGTTGACCTTTTCCAAACTCAAGATGTGGATGAACACACTTTGATTTTATGACTATATCTTTATTTTTATTCTCATAAAAGATGGATAAACGGACGGACGGTAAAGATAAGAGAGTAGGACAGGGAAGCATTCGGCCCTTGGAGCTCTGCTTTGAATGGTAATGTAATCTTAGCGCACACACACACACACACACACACACACACACACACACACACACACACACACACACACACACACACACACACACACACACACACACACACACAGTCTGCTGCCTGTGAGTTGACCTCTGGGGTCCCCTTTGACCCTTGAACCTCACCATATGAACGATTGCGTCTGAGTCCTGATGCGCTGTGAAAGACATTTCTCCAGGGACGTATACAGACGCACACACAGACACTGAGATTTGATGCGATCGATGTGCAGCGAGTTTAAGAAGACTGGAGCAACTTTGTTGTCAGCAGCATAAGGCTAAAGTAGTGAAGGTCAAAGTAATGCGGTCAAATATTCTGTTAAGCATTCAGTCAGTTTACTGATCATGTTGAAATCGAGGTTTTTGTGTTGTGAATAAGAAGTGTGTTGCTGATTGATTGCTTAGTGCTTCTGAGAACTGGTTGAGGGATTACTGTGTGTGTGTGTGTGTGTGTGTGTGTGTGTGTGTGTGTGTGTGTGTGTGTGTGTGTGTGTGTGTGTGTGTGTGTGTGTGTGTGTGTGTGTGTGTGTGTGTGTGTGTGTGTTTGTCTGTCAAAGCTGTAGCCTGCATCCTGTGATGACTGACAGCCAAAGCTCTCTCCTCCCCAGGAGTGTGTGTGTGTTTGTCTGCAGACGTGTCTACCTGTGTTACCTGTGTGTGTGTGTGTGTGTGTGTGTGTGTGTGTGGTGGTCCTTCTGTGTATGACTCGTAACAGACACCCTCACCTAGCACCCCCCCATATCTGAGACACCCTGCCTTTTACCTTTCATCCACCATCCATGGGAGGGAGGAGGGGTGGTGCTCAGTGACAGGGTGGAGGAAGAGGTGGAGGAGGGGCTCAGTGACAGGTCGGAGGAGGTGGAGGAGGGGCTCAGTGACAGGTCGGAGGAGGTGGAGGAGGGGCTCAGTGTGAGGGTGGAGGAGAGGCTCAGTGTAAGGGTGGAGGAGGAGGTGGAGGAGGGGCTCAGTGTGAGGGTGCAGGAGGTGCTCGGTGCTCGGGTGGAGGAGGTGCTCAGTGTGAGGGTGGAGGAGGTGCTCAATGTGAGGGCGGAGGAGGTGCTCAGTGTGAGGGTGCAGGAGGTGCTCAGTGTGAGGGTGGAGGAGGTGCTCAGTGTGAGGGTGGAGGAGGTGCTCAGTGTGAGGGTGGAGGAGGTGCTCAGTGTGAGGGCGCAGGAGGTGCTCGGGTGGAGGAGGAGGTGTAAGGTGGTGTATTGCGCCGTGAGTGCCCCTCCTGCTGGGCTGAACCGACCCGATGGCGTTTGTAGGTTAGAGGGAGTCTTCCGCTGTCTTCGCCCAGCTGTCAGGCGGCGGGCTCATAGAAGGAGAACGGGAGCGCTTTAAGACGTGGTCCCCCGGCCGGCCTCACCCTTCTTCTTTTCTGACACGGTTCTTTCCGAGCGTGTGTTTGTGTGTTGTGTGTTTCCCCGACTCCTGTCTGAAGGCAGGGCTGCAGCATCAAGTTGAGGCTCTTCTCTGTACCGCGCGGCCATCTGTATCAACTGGTTACCAGCAGCCCGTGTTGATCTGGTCGATGAGGTGGAATCAGGCGCACACACGCATACACACACACACACACACACCCGTATAGACACACACACAGTCGTATAGACACACACCTACACACAAACACACACATGCACGCATAAACATACCCACGCAGCACGCAGGCAACATGACGAGTTCACCCCGGAATGCATTTATGCAACGTGCAAAAACACCTCAGTTACCATGAGGGGTTTAGCTCGAATGTTTAAAGGTGTGAAAATGAGCAGGGACACACACACACACACACACACACACACACACACACACACACACACACACACACACACACACACACACACACACACACACACACACACACACACACACACACACACTCAGTAAGCCAGCTCTCTATTTTCTTGGTAGTCAGGATCTATAAATACTGCCAGTCCTCATACTACTAGTATGTCCCTCCAGTGCTGGATGAGATGAGCCCGTCTCGGGTGAAGGTGAGCCCTGATCATATGAAGGTATTATTGGAGCAAAAAGTCTTTAGCACCTGTAACCGCACAATTTGAATGCGTACACCAAAGTCGCAGTAAATTTGAAGTCGTATATATTTATTTTGCATGTGTAACAGTACATTTGAAGTCGTAAATATTTTTTTCTACCATTGTTAACACAAAATCTGTGTTACAGGAGCACAAATCCTTTTGCTACAATCATTGCAGCGCAGTTGGTGCCAAACACATTCGCACCCCCGTGTTTCATAATCTGAGAACATGCCCAAAATGTGTGCATCATAAACCCATATTTGAACTAATGCATCGGGGCTATGGGGGGGAATTTAAACTATTTTTTTTTATCTTTTTGTGGGCAACTTCACACAGGCAGCGCCACATCCAAGACATTTCTGATCATATGTTATGGCGACCATTAAAATACATCGAAGGACATTTGCGGCATGTTAATGCAATACTTTGGGGGGAATTCACTTGAACTAAGTCATTTCATTTAACATAATGTAGGATACCCACCTCCGTTCAGTAGGACGCCCTCTTCCCTTCTCCAGAAAGGAACGTATCCCGCGCAGAGCATGCTGCCATCTTTATAGGTCCATGGCTGACACGCGGTGGGTCCCAGTGTCGGCCCTGCCGGCGACTTTCATTGGATCAGGAAATTATGGGTGGAACTATTTTGTCCCGCCCGCGGACGCTCTGGTATCTACGGATACGAATACTTTTGCTACACATTTACCACCTAGACCGACGTGTTGCAAAACTACCTGCAAAAACCCCACAGCTGAGACTTGCAGGAGCAGATTTGAGCAGTTAGTAACGGTGGACTTGTGCTCGCTCATTTAAATGCTGCATCAACATAGCGTTCTATATCATTTTATTTGTGAGGACATTTTTCACAGATGTGCAACTTCTGATGCATTAGTATAAATTTGGGTTTACGAATGCACACATTTTGGGCATGTTCTCAGATTATGAAGCACAGGTGTGCGAATGTGTTTGGCACCAACTACGCTGCAATGATTGTAGCAAAAGGATTTGTGCTCCTGTAACACAGATTTGCGTACTCATAGACCCTATTTTGTGTTTATAATGGTATGAAAAGTATTTACGACTTCAAATGTACTGTTACACATGCAAAATAAATATATGCGACTTCAAATTGACTGTGACTTTGGTGTACGCATTCAAATTGTGCAGTTCCAGGTGCTAAAGACTTTTCCTACGATCATACCTTCATATGATCAACGCCGGTTGCCTCTGAGCAGCACTCGTCCTGTGTTGGGTTAGGGTTATCTCAGCGCGACATAACGTGTCCTCCTCGTTGTTCTCCAGCCGTCTCCACGTCCTGTAGTGATGGATGATCACAGTGGGAGGAGGCCCCCCTCATCTACACTCTGAGCCACAGTGAGGTCCTGCCTGTTTGGTACCACCCCTGCTGGAGTGCCTCTGAGCAGGGCATCAGATCCCCCCCCCAGGATCAGTGATAGTAAACACGGGGGGGGAGAGGAAGAGAGTCTGAATAATTTAACTCCTGTTCTCCTGCCCACGCTTCCTTTTCCTCGTGTGTGTGTGTGTGTGTGTGTGTGTGTGTGTGTGTGTGTGTGTGTGTGTGTGTGTGTGTGTGTGTGTGTGTGTGTGTGTGTGTGTGTGTGTGTGTGTGTGTGTGTGTGTGTGTGTGTGTGTGTGTGAATATAATTTGTGGAGTAGTGACTAGAGGAGTGACTAGACTGCTGTTTTGTGCGTGTCAATTTCTTTGCCTTTCACAAATGAATCTTAGGAAATACAAACGTATACAAATATTGTGTATTCTCTTCAAATACTTTGTCCAGGAGCGAAGATGCGAGGTTGTAGACAACTTATTTGAACCTTGGTGTCTGTGTGAACTCTAGCATTGAGGACAGAGGTGTGGAGCAGTGGGCTGGCAGGTGTTAGCTTGAGGCGGAGGGGAGGGGGGCGGGGGTGCTCGCCGCGGGCTTGTGTTAGCGGCGGTGCACCTCGCGGCTTCCTGTGTTTGTCTCCTGTACCTGTGCTGCGGTTCCTCCACCCAGCGCGGCGGCCATGTTGATGTTAGCCCGGAGCTAGCCAGGGGCGGTGCCCGTCACGGCCCGCGGCTTTTCACAGAAATCACAAACGTCAGAGTTCAGTGATGTCTCGGGTGTGAGGCGATACCACACACCTTCAGAGTCTGCTCGCCTGTGTGACTGTGTCTGTGTCTGCCTGTGCGTGGTTCAACATGGATTGATGTGGTGGAGAGAGAGAGAGAGAGAGAGAGAGAGAGAGAGAGAGAGAGAGAGAGAGAGAGAGAGAGAGAGAGAGAGAGAGAGAGAGAGAGAGAGAGAGAGAGAGGAGAGAGAGAGAGAGAGAGAGAGAGAGAGAGAGAGAGAGAGAGAGAGAGAGAGAGAGAGAGAGAGAGAGAGAGAGAGAGAGAGGTGAAGGAGACTCAGAGAGAGAGGTGAAGGAGACTCAGAGAGAGAGGTGAAGGAGACTCAGAGAGAGAGTGAGCGAGAGAGTGAGAGAGAGAGTGAGAGAGAGAGAGAGAGGTGAAGGAGACTCAGAGAGAGAGTGAGAGAGAGAGAGGTGAAGGAGAGATGAAGAGAGAGATGGAGAAGAGAGAGGTTAGGGAGACTCAGAGAGAGAGTGAGCGAGAGACATTGGCGGTTCACTATGGGAACCTTATTGATTGACCCCCCGTTCTATAATTATTCCACATTCAGCTCCTTCTCCCTTCAGCCCTCTCTCCTTCTTCATATCCCCCACTCCCTCTATCTATCCCTTTCTCTCGCTTTCATACTCGCTCTCTTTGAATCTTTTGATCCCCCCTTCCCCTCCCCCCGCCCTCCCTTCCAGGAGTCGGTCCTAATGAACCCGTGGATGGTATGGGGAGGCACGCTTTACACCCTGACACAGATCTCTGTGTGAAGCTGTGGTGGAAGTGAGGACAGTTCTGTGAAGCAGAGCGCTGACACATCAGCCACTGATTTCAGCTTCCTCGAACACACACACACACACACACACACACACACACACACACACACACACACACACACACACACACACACACACACACACACAACACACACCACACACACACCACACACACACACAGTGGCAGAAGGTCACCAGGATGAATGCAGGTCACCTTGTGTAGGTGGTGTCTGGTGTGTGTGGTGCCTTCAGGTCCAAAGCCTTAGTCAGCACATTTCTCTTTCTTTCTTTCTTCCTTACTTTATCCTCCACCTCGCTCTCTCTCTGTGGTCTCCCCCCCCCCCCATCACAAACGGGGTGTTTTGACTCACGGGCTCCCCCGAACCTCTGTTGGTATCCATGGAAACAGGGTTGACACCAGCATTGTGAGTTCTGTCAGAGGATGAAGAGGGGAGAGCGAGCTCCTTGACCGATCTCAACTGACTATTCAGAAAGGAGTCCATTTCTTCCTCATCGTTTTCCTGAGAAATGACTTTGATGTCATGAATGATGGTTCGAACCACTCTGAGAGGGGGTGACGTTCAGAACCTCAACCCTCAACCCCAACAGCCTGAAGCCGTACGCACACATACGCATGCACACACATACGCATGCACACACATACGCATGCCACACACATACGCATGCACACACATACGCATGCACACACACATACGCATGCACACACACTGAGCTTTGCTGCGGTTTCGGTCCATCATTTCAAGCTAAGACCTAGTGAAAGGTGTGTGTGTGTGTGTGTGTGGGTGTGTGTGTTATTGGCTGTGTGTCTGTGTGTATGTTTGAGTAACGTCTCTCATGGTTTCTCGTCTTCTCTCTCGTCTTCACAGGAAGTTTGGGGAGCGTCCTCAGCCACAGCGCCTAACACGGTGAGTACACACGCACACAAGACACACACACTGCTCAAACCACACACACACACACGCACTGCACAAGACGCACACACTGCTAACACCACACACACTGCACACACTTGACAAGACACACACACTGCTCACACCACACACACACACTGCACAAGACACACACACTGCTCACACCACACACACTGCACAAGACACACACACTGCGCAAACCACACACACACACACACACACACACACACACTGCACAAGACACACACACTGCTCACACCACCACACACACACACACACACACACACACACACTGCACAAGACACCCACACACACACACACACGCGATACAAACATGCGGTCTGCGTGTGTGTGCCTCCGCGCCTTCTTGTGTTTTCCGGGTAACCGTGTGTGTGTTTGTGTGTTTGAGTGGACCCCAGCGGGAGGGGGGGGGGGGAGGGGGGTGCGATGACGGGGCTCGCTGATTGGCCGAGAGAGAGGGCATGTGTCTGGGGGTCGGGGTTAATGTGTTCATTCATGTTCTGCCATGGGCCCCACCCAGCCCTTCGTTGCCACGGAAACCCTACGTTTACCCACACAGACACAAACACGTGTTCCTGTTTGTTGTTGCCAATGTGACTCAGTGTGTCTCTGTGGGGCTCTGGCGTCGCTGGTGTTGGTTGTTGTTTGTCGTTTGTTGTAGTGCGATTGTGTGCTCCACCTCAGTCATATCAGACTGGTTCCTTTTTCAGTTGCATTGGTGTTCTGATCGGGCACACTTGGGGACGGCTCAAAGCCCAGTGAGGTCCTCCAGGGTCTGCTGACGGCAGCCACAGCGCCTTCCAGGAAGGAAGGATGCTGTGGGGGAGAGCAACACATGACACACACACACACACACACACACACACACACACACACACACACACACACACACACACACACACACACACACACACACACACACACACACACACACACACACACACACAGGTGCAGGCAGTACGGTGGTTCCACGCTGCTAGCTTGTGTGTTGAGCTAGTGGCAGCACACAGCTAGAGGAAGAGCTGGGGGGGCTGCAGACCAATCAGCTTCATCCACTGTGCCGACCCTCGGTCCACACATAGCACTTTACAAATACAAATGAACACACACATTCACCAATTCACACGCACGCACGCGCACACATGCACACTCACTGGCCTCAGAGCTCTCTGCCGCGCACGGCAGCGACCAGCCTGTCTGGAAAAGTTGGGTTTGGTGTTTCGCCCAAACTCTTTATTTTATGATTTGAAATGTGCATCGTTAGTTCCAGCGGTCAGCGTCATGTTAAAGCCCTGGAGCCAGACAGACAGACAGAGAGACAGACAGTACTGACCACACACACACACACACACACACACACACACACACACACACACACACACACACACACACACACACACACACACACACACACACACACACATTTCCTCTAAGCTAGTACGGGCCATAGCTCGTGTGGTTCCTGTGTTTCCCCACTTTCAGCTTTCAACCAACCGGTCTACCACACAGGCGGCCATCCCCCCTGGGTCCGCCCCAGCACTGTCTCCCTGCTGAAGGTGGAGGGGCAGCCTGTCTCCCTGCTGAAGGTGGAGGGGGCAGCCTGTCTCCCTGCGGGGGCAGTAGGAGGGGGCAGCCTGTCTCCCTGCGGGGGCAGTAGGAGGGGGCAGTTGACCGTTGGTGGTTTAAGGTAGCTAATCCCGGCGCGGCGCTGGTTAAACTACGTCGTTACCCTTTGGTCGGAGCGTCTTACAGTGCTAATGGAGCCACTCTGCGCGGGCTGGGTGTGTTAGCATGTCTCTGAATGCGCTCAAGTGTGCAGCGTTAGCATCTTGGGGTGTGTGTCTGTGTGTGTCTGTCTGTCTGTCTGTCTGTCTGTCTGTCTGTCTGTCTGTCTGTCTGTCTGTCTGTCTGTCTGTCTGTCTGTCTGTCTGTGTGTGTGTGTGTGTCTGTGTGTCTGTCTGTCTGTCTGTCTGTCTGTCTGTCTGTCTGTCTGTGTGTCTGTCTGTCTGTCTGTCTGGTCCTGTCTGTCTGTTCTGTGCTCGTCTGTCTGTCTGTCTGTCACTGTGTGTCTGGTGTGTCTGTGTCTGTGTGTGTCTAGTCTGTGGTGTGTCTGTGTGTCTGTGTCTGTGTGTGTCTGTCTGTCTGTGTCTGTCTGTCTGTGTGTGTGTCTGTGTGTGTGTCTGTGTGTCTGTCTGTCTGTCTGTCTGTCTGTCTGTCTGTCTGTCTGTGTCTGTCTGTGTGTGTGTCTGTGTGTGTGTCTGTGTGTCTGTCTGTGTGTCTGTCTGTCTGTCTGTCTGTCTGTCTGTCTGTGTGTGTGTGTGTGTGTGTGTGTGTGTGTGTGTGTGTGTGTGTGTGTGTGTTAATTAGCTGTATGTATTGTCTAACATAGTGCAGCTACACTTTGTGTTCCCTGCGTGGTGCGCACTAAACGCTCTCCCCCGGCAGCGTTGATGTCCTCGTTAACACCTCCCCAATTAGTCAGCCTGAGAGGGTCACCGTCAGTAGCCTCACACCCCTCCCCAGCCATGCCTTCTGTGGGGATGGAACCAGCCACCCTAGAGTCGATGGACCAGCTCCTGTCCTCCGTCTTCAGGG
>OLKM01002394.1:7500-21951 GCA_900291075.1 Melanogrammus aeglefinus | reverse complement strand
TGTACACCCAGGTGTGGTGAGAGCATGTTGTGCGTGGTGCCGGACATCTCTGCGTTCCGTGAGGGCTGGCGCTGGGTGCGGCAGCCGGTGCAGGTCCCCGTGACGCTGGTGAGGAACGACGGCATCATCTACTCCACCACGCTGACCTTCACCTACACGCCGGAGCCCGGCCCTCGACCGCACTGCACCGCCGCCGGCGCCATCCTCCGGGCCGGCAGCGCTAGCCTGCTTAACGCCAACAACAACAACAACAACGGTGGCGGCGGCGGCCAGGAGGTGAGCGTGTACGGCGGCAATGCCGGGGTCACGACCTCAGCCACGGCCGCCGCCGCGCTGGTCTCTTAACAGCACGACGGGAGATTGCCGGCAGTGGAGGAGAACGCCGGGATTTTGCCGGAAAATGCTGGGATATTTCCGGTAAAGTGCCGGGATATTACCGGTAAAATGCCGGGATATTACCGGTAAAATGCCGGGATATTACCGGTAGAGCCGGGGTCGTCCAGGACTCACGGGGGACATTACAATACGTGAACTCTCTCCACAGTGCTGCATATTTGAATCGTTTTTTATCTTCCTTCGCTTTCGTTTGGGATTTGAAAAAAAGTAGAGAGAAAAAAAGCGAGGGAACAGAACAAAGAAGACAAACCTAGAGACGTGAATAATCGAGGATTTGTTTTTATTTTTTATTTCCTTTTCGTACTTTTTTATTCAAAGAAGCTGCAACATTGCAGATACGTCGTGGACCGATTGTAACTAAAGATACGTGTTGCCCAATCGGGTCGTCGGCCACCCCCGCGCCCCCTTCCACTTGTTCTCTCCCGCCAGGCTTCCGGAACTCCACTTCCTGATTGTGAATGAGAAGGCTCCGCCCCTGACTCCACCCCCAGCTCTCTGCACCTTCGACTAGCCTAGCCTGCCTACTAGCCTAGCCTGCCAGCATCCAACCAGAACCACAACACGTCCACCCTGTACAGACCCCTTCACTGTGTGCTCCCCGTCTCCCCCGTCTCCCCCATCTCCCCCTCTCGGTCTGGGTGTCTTGTGGCTGGAGGGGTGAGGAGGCGGCGGTCATTGTGTGAAACCGGCACAACCCTTTGTTCGGCTGGCGCCTCGTTTTTACGGACCAATAATCTTGTATAAGCTTTAGTGAAAAGGTACATTTTCCCTATACCTTTTATTTTATTTTTTATTTTTTATTACAACCTATAGTACATTTTTGTTACCAAATAGTTTGTCCTCCTCCTGTGAGGCGGTCCTTCTGTTGGTTTGGGTTCCTGTGTAAACCTTTTGATATGATTCTTTTGTACTGTGGAGGCCCTCTCGTCTCTCCTGGTCGCCTGCCTTGTGTTCTGAGGGCCGCGGCAGTAGGGCCCGCCGCTGGGGCCCGGGGCTCTGCCGTTGGTTCTTTAGGGATCTACTTCTGAGGGCCTGTTTTTTTGTAATCCTTTTTTTTTTTTTTTTAAAGAAGAGAAAAAAAAAGCTTTAAGCGACGCCTTCGCCTTGCCTGCGTTCGTAACGAACCAGAAACACGGAAAAAAATACCCGCCTGGATGTCTCTCACCTGGTTGCCATGGGAACGCTTCCGGAAATCCATAGATCCATAGAAAAACAAAAAAAAGCAGAATACCTTCCAACTGTTACACGAGAAAAAAAAAGGACCAATCAGCTGCTGACGGGCGGCCGGGCGCTCTTAGCTGAGAGGCTAGCCTTAGCACTGTCGTATCGCTGCGCGCCTTCTCCCACCCACCGCATATCAGACGCCGGTGTGACTGCACACGGGGACATCTTTATGGGTGGGCGTCCTTCTCGCCGCCCCCCCCCCCCCCCCCCCCCCCCGTTGTTACGCCAGCGTTGAACCCGCCAGCGGTCCTCTGCTACTCTCTATAACTCCTCCTCCTCTCTTATCAGTAAGCGCAACCCAGCCCTTTGAAAAGAACCCAACACTTCCGATGTGACGTGGCCTTACTGAAATATCAAAGATAATCTCCTGGGGGGTCTGTTGAGACGCCCCCCCCCCCCCCCCCCCCCCCCCCCGTGTCCTCGGGTGGCGTCCCGCGGCGAGCGCCACCTGCTGTGAATCGTCCTCCATTTTGTGTGACTGCTCGAACAAACAAAACGACACAAGATGGCCGATAGTGAAACTGCCTTCTGAGGCGGCTGGCCTCCACTCAGCCTCCCGCGCGGGTTGGTTGGTTGTTGTCGTGTGGTTGTCATTGTTGTTGTTGTTTTGCTACTATGGTGACCGATGACCTTCCATTTATTTTCGTGGTACAAACTTCGGAGCGCTATGACCTTTGGTTCTTCCCACCTTTTCTTGGAAAAAGAGGTCTTGAATTAGCAGAAACCTGTGTGTGTGTGTGTGTGTGTGTGTGTGTGTGTGTGTGTGTGTGTGTGTGTGTGTGTGTGTGTGTGTGTGTGTGTGTGTGTGTGTGTGTGTGTGTGTGTGTGTGTGTGCTCACGATGAGATAGCAGCCACACTTGTCTTCGAGTCTCGTGATGTTAGGTTTCCCCGAGGAAGAACCGAAAACTAAAAAAGGCCTTCTTTATGTGTTCACGTCCGACGATGAGTCTCCAAACATTCAGCAATACTGCTCTCCTCTCGCTCGCATAATGTCTGCCTGACCACTAGCTCACCAGCCAGCTGTGTGTGTGTGTGTGTGTGTGTGTGTGTGTGTGTGTGTGTGTGTGTGTGTGTGTGTGTGTGTGTGTGTGTGTGTGTGTGTGTGTGTGTGTGTGTGTGTGTGTGTGTGTGTGTGTGTGTTCTAAGCAGGGCCAAGAGAAAGGATTGCTACAATGAAAAATCTAGTCTGAACTCCATTTTGAAAGTGTGCGTTTAACCACTTGTGTTGTCGCTCGAGGTCGACTCTCTGGCAGAAACGTCTGTCCGGCCGTCTTCCACGTCGTCTGGACAGAACTCCAGTCCGCTGCGGCCAAACGCCCAGCGAACATTCCCCTCGCCACCGATTCAGCACCGAGCTCAATTTGTTCCAAAGTTAAAGTATTCAACCTGAGCGAACGCGTAAATCAGGCGCATTTGCGAAATTTGAAACAAATAACGCAGACTTTTCGTGAACCGCGTCGTTTGTGCCATTTGCGCCAAAAATGAGCATCTATTCACGTCTTTTTATGACTTTAAGTGGTCGCACCACACCAAAAATTCGCTTTGCTTTTGTTATGAATGAATGCTGGACTTCACGAGGGAGCTGTGAACTCTTCGGGGTGTTTCACTTTACTGTCATGAATGTCTGCTTCCAGAAGCTTCTCCACCTGATGCCACCACCTTGAATTCTGCAAGGAACTGAAAGAAGGGTTCACTTGCACACTCAAATTAAAGACAAGTTATACATAAATTATGCCCCCACCCCAAAGTAACCTTGCCCTTACCTTGTCAATGATGTTAAATATTTTACATTGTAATATTAATATTTTTAAATTATTGGTACATAGCCTCCACTTTTTTTATGTAAAAAATGTAAAAAAAACAAAATGAAACAAAAAAAGTCAACCAAGTGCTTTATATCACATGCTGGGTCGTATTTAAAAGAACCGCCCACTTCCTGTCCGAGAAAAGTCCAAAACTAGGTGCTATCAGCCGATACTTTCTGTATATATAATATGGTGTTAGCATCGACGGTAGCATCTGTCGAATTAGCGCTTCTTCTTTACAACTTTTATCGTGAAAATCCACTTTCCAGCCAGCCTGAAACCTTTACTCTTTAGGATAGCCATCACCAAAACTTACTGTAGAACCCCTCCCCCTGGGAGGGGTCTGTGTTACTCTCTACGTCTTCCCCTGGGCTCTGCTGTTTTATATGGGGGTGACCCCCCCGACCCCCACTATGTGGTCCGTCTCAAACATCCCTTTGACAATCTGAGCGGACTCCCAGTTTACAACCGTTGATTTATTTTCTTTTTTTCCAATCTTCTGAGACTTGAGTGTTGCGTTGTGGCCGAGGGAGGGACGGGGGAGGTGGCCGTGAGACAGCACCACCGGCCCCCCTCTTCCCGTGTCACCGTCATTGGGGTCCCCCCCCCATGTTACGCCTTTTTCACCACCTCCTCCTCCTCCATCACCATGGCTACATGGCTCCTTCAAAAGGAGCGCCAGAGAGTTACAGTTAGGGTCTGACATCTCATCCTGTACGCGTCCGCAGCGCTTTGGAGAAACATCGTCACGTAACAGCAGATCTGTTCCTGTTTTTATTCTTTTTTATTGACCTGTCTGATCAATTCATCATGTTTGTTCTGATTCAAAAAGCAGCTGTGATGCTCTGAATAATGTGTGTGTCCTCTAATATACCAAATGTGTTTTTATAACAGTTTTCATGCACTGCTATAAAATACAGGGCGCAGGCGAGGCAGCTTTTTAAAAAGAGGCGTGTGTGTGTGTGTGTGTGTGTGTGTGTGTGTGTGTGTGTGTGTGTGTGTGTGCGTGTGCGTGTGCGCGTGCGTGTGTGTGTGGAGCCATTAAAGGGGAACCCAACCGTCCTCCTTAAAGACTGATTGGCAGTGCGGGCGCAGAGTGCGTCGCTTCTTCTGCTTCTGCCCTCTTTTCAAATCTCTCCAGCTACACCCTTCGTTCACCTCCCATCATCTCTCCCCCCCTCTCTCTCTCCCCCTCTCCCTCACCCTCTCCTCTCCCTCACCCTCTCCTCTCCCTCTCCTCTCCCTCACCCTCTCCTCTCTCTATTTGTGTGTTCCTTTTGGGGAATGTTCGCTCGCTGGTTTACGCTTCGCTTCGTCTCAGCCAGATTTCGCTTCATTTAGTCTTGCTGGCTTCTCTCTCTCTCTCTCTCTCTCTCTCTCTCTCTCTCTCTCCTCTCTCTCTCTCTCCTCTCTCTCTCTCTCTCTCTCCCTCTCCCTCTCTCCTCTCTCTCTCTCTCTCTCCCTCCCCCTCTCTCTCCTATGTGTACTAGTAACGGTCAACAGAGTTATTGTGGTAGTAGACTGCTCTCAAAGGGTTACTGATGGTAGAATCCTGTGCCGTTTGTAACATTTAGCAATAACGTCAAAATGAAAAAAAAAAACAAGGGGACAGTTTTTTTATGTAATAACATACAATAGTTTTTGTTTTTTGTACATATTGCAGTTTCCGATCATGCTCAAAGCCGTATGTCATTGAAAGAAGAAAACAAATATTGGCAATATTGGCAAAAAAACAAAAAGAAATAAAAAAAGATATAAATTTGACCTCTTGTGTGTCTTGTGATTATTTGGGTTCATTTGGCATTAAGGTAATCCACACCTTGGTAGGCCCACTGTCCAGGTCCTCAGCTCCTCGTCGTGCCATAGATTAGATGAACACACAAACCTTCCACACCGTCAACATGGCCGCTGGCATCCTCTCCGGTCGGTCGGGGACATTCAGAGACGTTCTTGCGTGTGAAACTGACCATTACAATCCCAACAACTGGCTCGTCTCTGGGGTTCCTGCTCAGCCCATCTAGCTTTGGGTGCTAACGACTGCCGTTAACGACTGTTAATCCACTTTAGAGTAAAGCCGATAAAAGCCCCCAACGGTACCGCGGCCAACGGTGTCTCCTCCGGCCGCCTGCTCAGCTGAGAAGGCTTTATTTGGGCAGCCAGAGGTGGCTCATCTGGTTGGGGTTCAAACGATGAGTCAGGACCGCCTGTCTGCTCTACGAGAGTCAAGACCGTTTGATGAGCTTCTGTCATCGGCCGTAAATGTCACAACAGATTTAACTGCCTTAATTACCGTGATCTATGTGGGTATTTTTAACCGTCAAAGGTCATCCCTCAGTATGACTTGTGTTGGGAGGTTGTCTACAACAGTTGGTTTATCCGTGATTATCATAGGCTAAGAGACTTGAGACAGATGTCGGAGTACATGGGACAGAAACACACCGAAGCAGGACGGAGCAGAGATTATACAGCGCTGTGTTGCGACAGCAGGAGCCCACTGAACACAGACGGATCCGTCTGCGCTGCGGCGTTCTTTGAAGAAGGAGGCAGGTGTCGAAAGTCCCACCAAACGGCCAGAGCACACACAGTACGACATCAACGCACACACAGGGCGCTCAAGGACGAAAACAAACAAAAAACACTGGAATGGGCTTCCTCGAGCCGCTTAACTAGGAATACATTGCTCAACCACAGATGAAAATATAAAAACAAAGCGAGATGTTGGAAGCCGCGCCGCGCGAGCCTCGACTGCTAATCTTGTTTGTGTCCACAGCAGAGCGGTGTGGGACTTGGTTTACACCGTGCCGCGCTCCAGGAGACCCTGTCCAAACACGGCGGCCTCAGACATATACAGCAGCTGGGCCGCTGGCCTTCTCCAAACATGTGCGCCTATTATCGGATTAACACACTTGCAGATCGTCCGGTGTGCTAACATAAGGTACGGAGCTGGTCTGCTGCCTGAACAATGTCCTATTTTGTTTAAAGGGTCGAAACTGGACAGATCTTTTGGATGATGACTTGAGTAATGCGGTGACGGTCGAATGAGATGGGGGGATGGTTTAAGGATGGGCGGAGACGGCGGTAATCTCCCCTCATGGCGGTCTTCTGCTTGCGGTTGGCGCTACAAAACAAGCTGAAGCAGAGCATTAAGCCGTACCATGGTCCTACGAAGGGCTCGGCAGGCCGTCAACCAATCAGAACGTCACGACCCCCGGCGCCCGGCGGATCCTCCCCGTCACCTCGAGGCGTTGGCGTCACGAGTCGCCCGGACCGAGCGCGTGACTCCTCCCTCTCACGCCTCGGCCTCGCCGCCGGCCGGCGCCCGCACGTACGTGAAGCGCACGCAGGCCGCCGCCGCCGCCGCCGGGTGGGCTGAGGCCGTTCGCTGCCGCCCCCCCGCCCCCGCTCCCCCTCCCCTTCCTGCTCCCCGCTGACCTCCGGAAGGCGGAGCCTCTGCTGCTGCTCCCGCCGCCGTCGGCGTGGCGACCGGCGCCCCGGGCGCAGCAGGAGAAGGTAGACAGCACGCCCTGGCGGAAGCGCTTGTTCATGAAGCAGTAGATGAGCGGGTTGACGCAGGCGGACACGTAGGACAGCAGGTGGATGAAGGAGATGGGCGCGCCCGTGAGGCGGTGGGCGGAGCGGCGGTCGAAGGCCTGCCAGGCGTTGACCACGAACACCGGCGTCCAGCACAGGAAGAAGAGCGACACGATGACCAGCAGCATGCGGATCACGCGCTTCTTGGCCACCAGGTTGGCGGTGGAGCTGCTCCCGGAGACGCGGCCCAGCTTGGCCTTGGTGGACGCGCCGCCGGCTCCGCCTCCAACTCCGCTGCCCGGGCCCGCCCCCCCCAGCAGGCTCCTCCTCTTGGAGGGCGTGAGGTAGCAGCCGTCGTTGTCTCCGGGTTTGATGCTTCCTGTGCTGCACTGTCTCTCTGCCGGAGGGGGGGGGAGAACAGGGTGGTTAACAGAGAGACTCACTGGGCCCCCGGGGTCCAGGGATCGATACGGGACCCCCGGGGTCCAGGGGTCCGTACAGGACCCCCAGGGTAGAGGGTCCCCAGACGCCGGCCGATTAGCCGGGTTAGCGATGAATGGGAGCGTTTAAACGGTGTGTGTGGAGGCCGCCTCATTACTCACCTCGGCTGCTCTTCCTGTTGGTCATCTCGAACTTGATGCCGCGGTAGAGCTCCAGCGAGATGAGTCCGTACGCCGTCATCATCACGATCCCCGGGATGAGGAAGAGCAGCAGCAGCAGAGACACGTACCTGACGAAGAGTCCAGAATATAAAGACCGGTGCGTCTTTAAGAGTGATGAACCCCTGGCCTCTCTGGGACTCCCTGCCAGGAAGAGCCATCTTCCTCCCCTCCTTCCCCAACAGTATTAATAACAGAGTAGTGGGCATTGAGGTGCGTGAGTGGCTGCCGTCGCCCCACAGACGAACGAGCCATGGGCCAGGAAGTGGTCGTTAACGATCCGTTTCCATTGTTTCCGTGACGCTGGCCCTGGGTTCCTGAGCCGACAGCTAACTCTTGTTTTCTAACGATAACAAGTCGTTTAAAGAACCAAACATAGTGAGGACATAAACCACCCCCCCACCCCCACCGGGGGGGGCGGGGGGGTGGGGATTTGGAGTGAGGCACTCTGCCGTATAAAAGAGATTCACGATTCACGGAGGCTTTCCGACAGCAGTTAAAAACGTGAGGGATGTCCGACGGCGTCTGAGGATGTCTGCTGAGGCACCACAGACCAGCGGTAAAGAGCCTGGCTTCATCACACTGAAACACACGGAGTCATATCAGGAGAGCCTTAGGTTGACCTTGAATACTTTTAAAGGCCTGGTCTGACCTTGACCCAACAATATGATCTCACGTTTCCCTTCCCCAGACGCACGACGGTGATCGACAGGGCGACACCCCAGCATACCCAGTGGACCACCGTACCAACTAGTGCCCCGCCCCATAAGAGTTTGATCCCTCCCACTCATGACGTCACTAACGAAGACCCACTAACGAGGCCCCACTAACGAGGCCCCACTAACGAGATGCCAATAACGAGGCGCCACTAACGACGTCCCACTCACCCGTGGGTTAAGCGGATAACGAAGCTGCTCACCAGGACTGCTGGATGACGTCGTTGGGCCACACCAGGCGACACATGTGGCCGGTGGAGTTGTTGATGCGTGTAAAGGGCTTCAGGGTGCTGGAGATGGGGTAGGGCAGCATCAAGATGAGGGAGGCCGCCCACGTGGCTGAGATGACTTTGACGGCGTGCGACTTGGTCTGCCAGGTGCGCGAGGTGAGCGGGTTGCAGATGGCACTGTAGCGCTCCAGGGAGATGGCCATCAGGTTGAAGGTGGACACGCTCACCGACACGCCTGGGGACAGACAACGCTCACTTCCTGTCAGGAAATACCACCGGCTTCCTGTTTACCAAACAGTCAGAGCGGCTCTGGGAACTCTGGTTGGAGATGCATGGAGGAGGAGAAGGGGTTAGGGCACCTTGCTCAAGGACGCCTGGAGGTACACTGTAGGGACTGGGATTCAAACCAGGACCCTTCCAGATGGGAGTCGCCCTAGCCACTAGAGTTTCCCGTCCCTCTCTGCTGTCGCTGATCGGTTGAGTGAACTACTGGCTGTGTTCCCGTCCGGTCTGAGGTGTTGCACTGTTTTAATCTAAAGTTTAGACAAAGTCTGTCAAAACACAAACACTCCTCAGCTCCCAATTGACTGCATTGCTAATGCCAAATTCAACCAGGGTGACTGTGCTAATTGGAATTTGTATCTGTGGTGGAAATATTAATCGTAACTATAATATACAATTATATACAAATTAGATAAAGCTTGTTTCCAATAATTACGAGTAAATTGAAAAGGGATTTGTATGCATTCTCCTTGGACCTAGAGATGCCTCCCTTGCTCTCATTTGAAGGTGTCCAGGTAGTTTGCGTTTTCATTGCCACTGCAGTCTAATACTGAGGCCAATCGACTGACGACTTGGTTGTGTAGATTCCTTTAACTGTTCCGCAGCTTTGCAGACATATCCACTTCACCCAGAGTGTATTGCAATTGGTCTCTCCCGCCAATCCTTAGCTCTCCACGACGGTCAAACCCCCTCACCTTTGTTTCCTTTGCATTAATGACCAACGATGTGAATTGTAAGAATAAGAAGAATAAGAAGAACTTCCCCATAAGAATCCTGTTCCCCCATTAACTCAACGAATGTATTCGTTATGCTGTGAGTAGCTTCCTAAGATCAAGCTCTAAAATGTAATCAAGACTTTGCCGTCCGAAGTGTCCTAAAACTACATTATTCTTAATCAGTATCCTATTCAAGGAAGCGTTCAACATTATTGAGTCAGTGTGACCCGAGCAGCTGCATGACAGTTGATTAAACCAACCCTTTGAAAGGCTTCCAGAACTATCTCTACCAAACCGGCTCCTCCATCAGCTGTGTGTTGACACGCCAAGATGAGCAGATCCTGTCTGATAAATACCTCCACCTTCTCGCCCCGGCCCGAGAGGAGAGGTGTAAACGGGTTAACCTGCTATAGATGGACGGCCGGGCTGCTAGCATGACAGCGCCGTGGTTAGCTGGCCGCATAATACCGACCGGCAGGAAACAGAAATCAGAAGTCCGCCCAGGATCACAGCGCAGATATGTGTCGGAAAACCATTGCTAATCCGATAAAACGGCAAGATGAGAAATTTGAGATTCCGAAGTCAATTCTTTTTGCCACAGCTAATATGAGTTGTTAAGGTTGTTCTGTTTTTCTTTTAGCTTAAGGTCACATCCTGTGAATACCTCCACGGTTTGATCTCTGAGAGAGATACAAACCGGCCCCACCTAGAAAACATTCCTGTTTTCAAGTCAACTTTAATCCTTATCCACAGGAGGTGATACCGGCTCACTAACAGCCAAGGCTTAATAAGCCAAGTGGGACTTTTATTTTTTTGATTGAAAGTCAAATTAAGAATCATTGGGCATTTAAAAAAATAATAATAATGGATCCTCACACACATAATATTATGGGTGCTTATTTTGCATGCCTGATGGGACCTAATTGGTGCCCTTTAAGGTTCGCGATCCACAGTTTGGACACCGTTGAGACCTCCACAGCCAAACGGCGATCACCAGCGCTCACCCATGAAGTACATGACCAGCTTGCACATGCCGGCGCCGAACACGAAGTTCCTCATGAGGTTGGGGATGAGCGTGAAGGGGATGCAGACCAGAGAAACCATCAGGTCGGACATGGCCAGCGACAGCAGGAACAGGTTGGTGACCGTCCGCATGCGCCGGTTGCGCACCAGCACGGCGATGATGAGGGTGTTGCCGAGCACGCTGAGGAGGAAGATGAGGCTGTACAGCACGATGCGGACCGCCTCGTTGATGTCTGGGTCGGGTCGGGTCAGAGAGAGAGAGAGAGAGAGAGAGAGACATGGATGGAGATAAGCGCAGGCAGGTAAACAGATGCGGGACGAGATAGTTAAAGACAGGCGGGAGAGAGAGACAGCTGAGCGAGGCGATCTCAGGTGCCGTCGCGGCAGGACGTCGGTTCCACATTTTTGTGACATTACCCCACGTGAAAATACAACTCAAGAACACACACACACACACACACACACACACACACACACACACACACACACACACACACACACACACACACACACACACACACACACACACACACACACACACACACACACACACACACACACACACACACACACACACGTTTTAGAGGAGCACAGAAGAGACACACACACACACACACAAACCTATATAAAGAGACACATGTAGTAGAGAAGCTATGAGACGCATACACAAACCGACACATAAACAAAGACACACCGCACACGCACACGCACACGCACACGCACACACACTCGCACTCTCTATGTACACGTAGTACAATCTGACATGACGGGTATGGGTATGCAGTGCCTCGTGTATTATTTAAAGGTCTCGACTAGACATATCCATTTTTGGGCTGCACACTATTTTATTTAGACTCCGAGATAAAACTAAAAGACGAGAGTGGTCTTTCTGCTGGCTGATGGCTATAATAAGATCCAGCCAACACCGTATAGTTATGGGCTTATTCCTTCGTTTGTTTGAATTTATTTTAACTGAATAAATTAGATCATTAACGACAACAGGCATTTATGCCTCAACCAATTCGATCATTAAACGACAACAGGCAATTATGCCTCAACCAAACAGGAAAACATCCATAACATCTCAAACATTAGTATTTTTTTTATTTTTTATAAAATGCAATTTTGATCTGATCTGACCTGAGACGTGAATCCTTCCCCTCACCTCCACCTGACCCTGAAGCCGTCAATCACCTGAGACCTACTCCTGAAGCTGTCAATCACCTGAGACCTACTCCTGAAGCTGTCAATCATCTAAGACCTACTCCTGAAGCTGTCAATAGACTGAGACCTGATGCTCAACAAGTCACATACTGGAAGACCACCAGTCAATGTATTGGGAGACCACCAGTCTGTACTTGACCACAAGTCTGTACTGGGAGATCCCCAGTCACTTTACGGGGCGACCACCATGTGTACAGGGAGCCCAGCAGTCTCTACTGGGAGCGCACCGGTCACGTACCTTTGGGTTCGGGCGGAGAGTCCAGGTCTTCACACTCGGACTGGTTCCTGATCCCGAAGCTGCAGAGGATCCGGTTGAGGTCGGTGGAATTTAGCAGCAGGTCCGTCAGCGTGGAGGTTTCCATGGCGCGCGAAGACAATCCAACACTGGTTATTAATAATGTTAATAATATTAATAATATTAGTAAGACCAGAGAGCCGCGGAGACAGAGGCTCTGAACCGGTCTGAACCTGGACCCTGCCGGAGAGGATGAGGTCTGTCAGACATGGTGGCCGCCAGGTGAGAGAGAGAAGATGTACTAGAGATATTAAAGGTTAATATGATAAAAGTTGGCAGGAGGACGCGGGGCTGCTGCGCGCGGCTGGAGCGCTCCGCCGTGTGTGGCGCGGAGCATCGCGTGTGGAGTCGTGGCTGCGCGCGGAGTCCTCCCGCGCGCTCTGACAGCATGACGCGTCTTTTTATTACCATGTGTCATTCATATCTGTTCTGTCTGTGGATATATATGAGCACGTATGTCTGTACACACACACACACACACACACACACACACACACACACACACACACACACACACACACACACACACACACACACACACACACACACACACACACACACACACACACACACACACATAAATATATATGTGTGTTTATGTATATGTATATATATATATATATAAACATACATAAACACACATATTTATGTGTGTGTGTGTGTGTTTGTGTGTGTGTGTGTGTGTGTGTGTGTGTGTGTGTGTGTGTGTGTGTGTGTGTGTGTGTGTGTGTGTGTGTGTGTGTGTGTGTGTGTGGTGTGTGTATATATATATATATGTGTGTGTCTGTGTATATATGTAGATATATATATATATATATATATATATATATATATAATATATATAATATATATATATATATATATATATATATATATATATACTGTATACTGTACTGTAATTATTATTTGGAGTTGTGTGATTCCATTGAATTCAGGAGACATTATTATTACATATTATACTTTATGTAAAGTGAGAGTCAATCAAAGGAAACCATGTTTCTAAATCCAGTCAGAATAGATCTGCATAGAGATACATTTAATCCAAGACTATAATTTCTGTGAATAAAGCAACAATTATTAACAAAACGTTGTAGAATAATAAAATAAACGCGATAAAGGAAAATCGAAACTTGGCCGGAACCAATCGTCTTAGGTCGACGTTTCCGCAGAAGGCGACGCGGTCCTCCGTTACTAGGTAACCACGGAGGGAGGCTGCTGCTGTTTTCCGGGGGAAGTGGACCAGTACCGCCGAATCTCTGCAGGGATGATGGACGGAAGGAAGGAGCGCGAGCTGTCTGCAGAGATGATTGACGGGGGCACGGAGCGCGAGCTGTCCGCCACAATCGCCCAGCTCGTGCAGCGGCTGAAGGGAAGCCACCTGCACTCCCAGCTCGAGCGGCGGGCGAAGGTGAGTCGCTCGCGCCGTAGCCAAGGTGAACCAGGTGTGTGTATGTGTGTCACACTGAACGTCGTCCGCGCTCATCTGACGCTGCTCGCTGTGTTTTCAGGACTGTCTGCACCAGCCCGAAATCAAACTCGAGTCCCTGAAAGAGGACGTGCGTCACTTCCTCAGAGTGTCAGGTGAGCGCTCACGTGCGCCTCATATGCACAACAAACAACCAGCGAGTGATGTGAAGATGCGTTCACTCGTTGACGGGCCGCGGTTGTAATGCGGTGTTGTGTTGTCCGCAGGCTGGGAGAAGAAGCTGCATAATGCGGTGTACCGGGAGATGCACGTGTAAGTCCCTCACTGATCACTCTTCAATGATCATTGTTCATGACTCCTCTTATTGGGCACAATAGTGCTTATAATGACATGATGGAGTCATAACATGGTCAACGTGTTAGACCCGCTGTTGTAGGAGCTGCTCAGGCCAGAAAGACACACGCACACTTGCAAACACACAAGCATAAATCACACACATGCATAAATACACAAATGCATAAATACACACACAAATGCACACACAAGCCTAAATACGCACACACATGCATAATAGACACACAAACACACGCATGCATCAATACGCACACACACTCGTGCACGGGTTCCATGCCTCTTAGTGTTGTTGATCACTGAGGCGTCCTGACAGGTCGATAGCTGTCGGAGCTAACTCCTGGATGTATAATTCAGTTTATGATGTTTAATTGAGGAGCAGAGGAGGGCAGCCTGTGTATCTGGGCTGCGTTCACTCGGGTTTAGTGAGCTGCGTTGTTGTGCTGCTGCTGTCTTCTGATCCAGTCCAACATCGGTCTTTACCTCGACTCCTGTATTGAGCTGTATTCTAGTTATCTATCGTGGTTATAAGCTGTATTCTAGTTATTTAATGTGGTTATAAGGTGTATTCT
>OLKM01002394.1:0-2500 GCA_900291075.1 Melanogrammus aeglefinus | reverse complement strand
GGTGAGCAACGGGATGGCTGAGTGTGGCTCGGACGTCCCGGGACTTAATGTACGCTCTTATTGTGTGTCGTACGTCCTGGTACTTCATGTACACACTTATTGTGTGTCGTACGTCCTGGTACTTCATGTACACACCTATTATATGCAGTACATCCTGGCAGTTGATGCTGTGATGAGCTCTGCTTGGCTCCCTCTGAGCCCCCTGGTTACCCCGGTGTGTCTGGGCTGTGATGTCCGGACTGTGATGAGCCTCTTGTGTTCCTGTGGTCAGAGAGAGATGTACTCCGAGCTGGGCCTGACGTCCGGACAGCTGGGCATCGACGACCAGACCAACCTCCATCCAGGTAGGAGACGCTTCAGCCTGCGGATCAGGAGGACTCGGAATGAACTCATTATCTCTAATAATTGTTCTCATTACTAACATGTCGAGGTATGTATTCATATTATATATGTTCTTTCATTATTACATCTTTTAGAATTCTCAGTCCCTTCCGCATGGTAAGAGAAGTGCTCGAGAAATCTATTAACTCATATAAAGAGGTTATTATTCATTTGATATACGTCCTTCTATCATTTTTAAATTGATTTATTTCAACTATTTCATGGATTGCATTCCCAGTCCTGTCCGCTCGCTCAGAGGAGGGGTGGGGTGCAGTCTATTGTCTGTCTGTCTGTCCTCGCTCCAGCGATGTGCCTGGACTCTCAGATGCGTTCGTACCGAGCTGGTTTCACGTCTTAAAGAGGACCGCTGTGTCTCGCTGTGTGTGTGTTTGTTTTGTGTGCCGTTGGGCTGATAACACGAGATGTTTATTACACTAATGTAGGTCATCCCCGTCCCGGTCCACTGCTCACACCCCTCCCGTCTCTCTTCCAGATGTGTTTGAGTGCCAGCACGTCGAGGTTGGTAAGAAAGGTAAGCTGAAGGGAAATGGTTCGTTGTACTGAGAGATGTATATTTCTATATTGTTATACGCGATGACTTCTTATCTTGTATAAACATGTGAGTGTGGCCGCGCTAGCCGGCACCGAGCTGGCTTCTACCGGCTCTCCGAGCCCAGGAGAGGTCGAGTGTGTGGCGATGCTTTAATACACCCACACAGGTGTACGCACACCACACAGGTGTACGCACACCACACAGGTGTACGCACACCACACAGGTGTACGCACACCACACAGGTGTACGCACACCACACAGGTGTACGCACACCACACAGGTGTACGCACACCACAGCACCAGAGGTGTACGCACACCACAACCAGGTGTACGCACACCACACAGGTGGACCGAGGAGTCCGACTAACGGGCCAGGTGCTTCCACAGCCGTCCCCGCCCAACACACACTTACGTACATCACCTGTACATTAATCGACCTAAAGGCCTGACTGCTCTGTCTGTGAGGGGAGGGGCGGTCAATACATCCCATGTTTTGAACCGGCTTCCAACGTCCCCCCCGGGGTGAGTGTGCTCCGGAGGGGGTCCACGGACCGCGGGCGTTCTGGGTGATGATGGCCTGTGTTTAACTTACCCCTTTCATCGGGACAGTAGTCCAAGAGAACCCTTACTCTCTGCTCTACTGGGCTCTCGACATGCAGGGTTTTTTTAAAAAAAAAAACACAGAGCCACTCACCGACACCAATCACACTAGTCTAGAATAACACAACGTGTGTGTGTGCGTGTGTGTGTGTGTGCGTGTGTGTGTGTGTGTGTGTGTGTCTACTTTAGCGATGAACTGGGGCTTACCGTTCGCGTAGCTCGTTGCCATCCCATGAAAGACTAACGTGTGTGTGTGTGTGTGCGCGTGTGTGTGTGCTCGTGTGTGTGTGCTGACCGCTCCACTGCAGTTTGTGTGTGTGTTGTGTCAGGTCCTCTGATGGGTGTGTGTGTGTGTTGTGTGTTGTGTGTGTGTGTCTGTGCGTGTGTGTGTGTGTGTGTGCTGACCGCTCCACTGCAGTACGTGTGTGTGTAGTGTCAGGTCCTCAGATGGGATATGGTTGTTTGAGTTGAATGCCAAGATTAGGAATGCGCATAATTAGTTGAATGTGTGCCATTGGTCGAGGCACAGGAAGCCAACAGAGACAGCAGGACCTCGACCCTCTGGCCAATCACTGTCAAATATAAATACCACGTTCCAGAGGACTTGTTCTCCAGCGCCAAGTGTTCTTTAAGGAATAATTGCTGTCTGTCTGTCTGTCGTCTGTCTGTAATGTACTGTCTGTCTGTCTTGTCTGTCTGCTCTTGTCTGTCTGTCTGTCTGTCTGTCCTGCTCTGTCTGTCGTCCTGCTCTCCTCTCTCCTCTCTCTCCTCTCTTCTCTCTTCTCTCCTCTCCGTCTCATCTCCTCTCTCTCTCTCTCTCTCTCTCTCTCTCTCGTCTCTCTCTCTCTCTCTCTCTCCTCTCTCTCTCCCCCTCTGTCTCTCTCCTCTCCCTCTCTCTTCCCCCTCTTCTCTCTCTCTTCGTCTTTCTCTCTCCCCCCTCTGCTCTCTCTTCTCTCTTCTCTCTCT
>OLKM01002393.1:55683-70993 GCA_900291075.1 Melanogrammus aeglefinus | reverse complement strand
GCAGATCGATGTACAGTGCACAAGAAAAGAGTATTTGTACACTGCGGGATATATCTGCAAATTGGGCATAGACAATCTTTCTGATCTTCATCTAAAGTCACACATAGACAAACACAGTCTGCTCAAATCTAATACTGCACAAAAAATATATGTTTCATTTTTTTTTTATTGAACACAACATGTAAAACATTCACAGTGCCAGGGTGGGAAAAGGTATGTGACACCCTAGGCTAATGACTTCTCCAAGAGGTAATTGGAGCCGGAGGCCAGCCAATCTTGAGTCCTATCAATGTGATTGAATTGCAGGGTGTTGGTTAAAGCTGCCCGCCCTCTATAAAAACCCACACCAGTTTTGAGTTAGCTGTCTCTCAGGAAGGCATTGCCTGATGTGAACCATGCCTCGGCACGAAAGAGCTCTCGGAACACCTACGATCAAGAGTTGTTGAGACTAACATGAAGCTGGAAAGGTTATAAAAGTATCTCTAAAAGCCTTGAGTGTCATGTGTCTACGGTTAAGAACAGATTGGTCTACAAATGGAGAAGAGTTCAGCACTGTTGCTCTACTCTCTCCCTAGGCGGCGTGGTCGTCCTGTAAAGATGACCGCAAGAGCACCAGCGCAGGATGCTCAATGAGGTGAAAAGAGAATCCTAGGGAGTGTCAGCTAAGGACTTACAAAGATCTGGCACATGCTAACATTTTTGTTGACAAATCTACAATAAGGAAAACATAAACAAGAACTGGAGTTCATGGGAGCAACCCCACGGAAGGAAGCCACTGCTGTCAAAGAAAAACATTGCTGCACGTTTGAAGTTTGCAAAGAGAGACCCTGGATGTTCCACCAGCACCTACTGGCAAAAATTTCTGTGACAGATGAATCCAAAATTGAGTTGTTTGGAAGGAACACACAGAAAAAAAGGAACAGCACACCAACATCAAAAACCTCATCCCAACTGTGAAATATGGTGGAGGGGCATCAATGGGTGGGGCTGCTTTGCTGCCTCAGGGCCTGGAACGGATTGCTCTCAGCGATGGAAAATGAATTCCCAATTGTATCAAAATATTTTTGCCGGAAAACTTAAGACCATCTGTCCGCCCTATGAAGCTAAACAGGGGATGGGTGATGCAACAGGACAACGGACCCAAAGCCATAAAAAGTAAATCAACTACAGAATGGCTGAAACAGAAGAAATCCGCCTTCTGGGGTGCGCCAGTCAGAGTCCTGACCTCAACTCCGATTGAGATACTGTGGCATGACCTTCAAGAGAGCAATTCACACCAGACATCCAAGAATATTGCTGAACTGGAACAGTTTTGTAAAGAGGAATGGTCAAAAATTCCTCCTGACTGTTGTTGCACGGTCTGATCTGCAACTACAGGAAACGTTTTGTTGAGGTTATTGCTGCCCAAAGGAGGGGTCAACCCGTTTATTTAAATCCAAAGGTTCACATACTTTTTTCCACCCTGCACTGTGAAATATTTATGTTGTGTTCAATAAAAAAATTAAACATCATAATATTTTCTGTGCAGTATTAGTTTATAAGCAAACGAGCTGTTGTTCGTCTATTGTTTTGACTTATAGATGAAGAATAAAACACATTTTATGCCCAAGTAATCCAAAGGTTCACATACTTTTTCTTGCCAACTGTATATATCATGCTGGATACCCATGATTGTTTACTTTTCATCTGCGCTTTTCCCACCTTTTTTCCTTTAACCGCTTTAACCTTACCCCGCCCCCAGAACACTCTTGTCCAATGATTTAATGATCTTTTGCAGCAAAATGCGGGGTTTCTTGACACAAATCTCTGGGACTGTCATGAAAATTGGCAATGTGAAAGAGGAACCGCACAAACACCAAAAGACAAACATTGTATTTTGTCCGGACCAAAGAATTCCTCAACATGCATTATTCTTGATGAAATTAAAATCTCTATCGTAAGCCATTTTTTATCGTTTATATTGCAATATTATTATATCGCGAATTCACAGTACTGTACTAGGTAGTGCTGAGGTGTGAATCCGTTTGCAGCGGGCTGAAACTAACCACCTAGTTTAGTACCACGAACACTGAACTGATGCATCGGGCCTTAACCTACACCACTAGTTAGTACCAGTACTAGTTAGTACAGAAGACACTGAACTGATGCCCCGGGCTTACTAACCACGTAGTACTAGGTAGTACAGAACTCTGACCTGATGTAGCGGACTGAACCTAACCACAGGTCTGTTTTGTGCCTTCTCTTTTCTTCCTCACTCTTCATCCGCTCTCTCCTAATACCTTGCCTTCCTTCCTTTCCTCTCCTCCTCTCCCTTCTGCGCTCCCTCTTTTCCTTTCCCTTCCCCCTCTCTTCTTCCTCCTCTCTCCTCCGCTCTCCTAACTAGAGCTTCCATATGGTGTGGAGAAGATGTGATGATTCCCATCTTAGGTGAGCTTACTAGCGTAGAAGTGAAGTCTCCCCGTCCTAACCAGCTGCCTGTGAGGCACGCGGGAAAATATATTTGTCATACATGATATGTTGATGATGTATGATTATGATGGAGAATGAGTGGTATCTTGAATGTGGATGTTTTAAATTTGTTAATTTTCTCAATTTTTGTTTAAAAATTCATAGAGAAACGCTCTTGCTGTTAAGACAGCGAGTTTCTGCTGTTAATCAATTTGATATTATAAATATTTATTATCTATTCTTATGTATTGACTGATTTAACAGGTCAATGAAGTGAGATGTAAGGTTCTAGGTGATAACCCAGAGTTGATTTCTTCCCTTTTAGCCACATCAACAGAAGGAACCCGTTTTGAGAACCCGGTTTCTGGAGGCCAAGAGGGCGAGTGGATCACAGCAGCAGCAGATCCAGAGCCAGGTGTCTTTCTGTTCCTCTCTCCTCTCTCCCCAGTATTCTACAGAGGGTTAACAATTCCCCTCTGTCTCCATCATAGGGTCTGTCTTCTCTCCTCTCCCCAGTATCTACAGAGGTACCAACCCCCTCTGTCTCTCCATCATAGGGGTCCTGTCTCTCTCTCCCTCTCCCCAGTATCTACAGAGGTACCAACCCCTCTGTCTCCATCATAGGGTCTGTCCTCTCTCCCCTCTCCCCCAGTATCTACAGAGGTATCCAATCCCCTCTGTGTCTCCCATCATAAGGTCTGTCCTCCTCCTCTCTCTCCCCAGTATCTACCAGAGGTACCGAACGCCCCTCTGTCTCCATCATAGGGTCTGTTCCT
This sequence comes from Melanogrammus aeglefinus, assembly GCA_900291075.1. Taxonomy (NCBI): domain Eukaryota; kingdom Metazoa; phylum Chordata; class Actinopteri; order Gadiformes; family Gadidae; genus Melanogrammus; species Melanogrammus aeglefinus. The sequence continues at coordinate 67,769 of OLKM01002393.1, read as the reverse complement.
CTCCTCCCTCTCTTCCCGCATTATCTACAGAGGTACCAACCCTCTCTCTGTCTCCATCATAGGGTCTGTCCTCTTCCCCAGTAATCTACAGAGGTACCGAACCCTCTCTGTCTCCATCATACTAGGGTCTGTCCTCTCTCCCTCTCCCAGTATGTACAGAGGTTACCAACCCCCTCTTGTCTTCCACTCATAGGGTCTGTCCTCTCTCCCTCTCCCAGTATCTACAGACGGTATCCAATCCCTCTTGTCTCCATCATAGGGTCTGTCCTCTCTCCCTCTCCCCAGTATTCTACAGAGGGTACCACCCCTCTGTCTCCATCATAGGGTCTGTCCTCTCCCCAGTATCTAACAGAGGTAACCAACCCCCTCTGTCTCATCATAGGGTCTGTCTCTCTCCCCAGTATCTACAGAGGTACCAACCCCTCTGTGCTCCATCATAGGGTCTGTCCTCTCCCCAGTATCTATCAGAGGGTGACCAACCCCTTCTCTGTCTCCATCATAGGGTCTGTCCTCTCCCCAGTATGTACAGAGGTACCAACCCCCTCTGTCTCCATCATAGGGTCTGTCCTCTCCCCAGTATCTACAGAGGTACCAACCCCCTCTGTCTCCATCATAGGGTCTGTCCTCTCCCCAGTATGTACAGAGGTACCAACCCCCTCTGTCTCCATCCTAGACCCTGACCTCACATTCTGGTTAACAACCTTTGGGGGGGTTGGTTTGCCTCTAGACGTTTCTCCATTCTTCATCAGTTGAATCAATCCATATATTTGGCCCCATTGAGGGCGGGACCTTGAATGGCTTGGATGTGGCTCATTAATAGTCAATCCTTAATAACTACCAATTATGAAATCTTGCCGTCACCAGGACCTTGTTAAAATACATATTTTGAAGTTAACCTCACATGAGGTACAACTGAACAAAGGATAAATCGACTTTGCATTAAGAATTATAGAATAGAATACTGCATCATGCAACATTTATTCTTAAAGGGTTCTTGTGTACTGAAAGGACTGCTCTTATGCTACTCATCAGGTTGCTTGTTTCTTCATGGATGCCTGCCTCTCCGCCCGTGAAGTTAATCTGACTGTATCACTCCAAACCAAAGGGTTAGGGTTAGGGTTAGTTACCGTGGTTAGGGTTAAGTTAACTGTTTAGAACTGGCAGCCGGGACGGGGTCAGCACCCATGTGCTGTCTGCTCTGCAGCTGGCCTCAAGTGTTGTCTTTTCTACAGCTGCTAGTGCAGTACGCCCGGCTTAACGTTAGCAGCTCTGGAGCACCCGGTCACCCTCTGAATTCATCCATACCCACCATTGAGCTTGTTGAAGCATTTTATAACTAAACAATTATCAGAAATTAAATGCAAAGAATTACAACGTTCAACTCAATTATAGCAGCAACTCAGAGCTTATGCGATGCTGTGCCTTAAATACTTTTAATAATCCCTATTAACTAACGTTGATATAGCACCAAGATACCTGGACCTGATGGCATCATGGGAAGGAAGTACAAGAAATGTTCAACTAGTCATAAAATCAAGCGGTCCTGGCTTCCTGCTCCCTTGTCCCCGGCCGCCGGCCGGTCTCCCTGGATGTCGGGGGCGCTCTCGGTTCCACAGAGAGGCCGGCCGTTCACCGAGGGACCCTACCCAAGTGAAGGGGCAGCTTCCTGTCCACCCGCGCTCCACAAGAGCAGCATGGGCTTCGGGTTCACCATCATCGGGGGCGACGAGCCGGACGAGTTCCCTGCAGTGTAAGAGCGTCATCCCGAGGGGCCCGCTGCGCAGGACGCACAAGAATGGACACCGGTAACCCAGGCAACACATGTGGCAACGTTTCCTCAGAGCTATCCCACGTCATAAACATAACCATGGTCCCACACAACGGCATGGGCTGGCACATCTAACATCATGCTACAGTGTGCTGTTTCGCGCTACCAACATGCTACATTCAGGACACAGCTTGCTACAACGTGCTATAGCATGCTCCAACCTGATCTACAGCATCCTACCAATTATGCTACAGCATGTACAACATGATAAAGCAAGCCATAAACATGCTACCACATACCACGACATGCTACCCAGATGCAATGACATGCTACACAAAAGCAACATACATATCATGCACATTATCTGGATAAAAGAAACAAAACACTAGAATATAAGAAACAGTCAAATGCCAGTATGGCGCCCACTGAATGCAGCTTGTGTAATGCACCTCTATCAGTTCAGGGCGGACACCAAGATGTTTGTCTTGATACTTTGTATAACTGAAAAAAGTATATCAAAGTCTTCGGCGAGCTTGCACACACTCTGTTCCTCCTTGATCCACACAGCTACAAGCATTGGTCATGAGCATTGTCTTCATTTACTCGTAGACCCCTCGCAATGGCCTCTTCCCATCATGCATTGCCTTCCCCCAGATCATTACCTTGATCAAATGAAAACATATACAACTAACCTTTCAACCTAAACACAAATATAAGACTTACCAAGTGTAATGTTCAGCTTCACTCTGAAACAAGTCCCTTGATCAAGTAGCGGCGGTAGCGTTCCCTACAGAGCTACGTTTTCCTAGAGCATTCCTGAGGTTAAGCACATCTTTCTGCTTTTAGTCTGAAATCAAATCTAAGAAAGCAAAACCCCCAAACACAGATGGTAAACATATCAATGTTGGGCTTCTGTGTGGATGGTAACCCTGAACGAAGCACTACCTGGAGACGTTAGCAAGGTCACATAGCAATCATTGAGCTGATGCTGCGAACACCACACAGCACACACAGACCAGACACACACAGACCGGACACACACAGACCAGACACACACACACAGACCGGACACACACAGACCACACACACAGACCGGACACACACAGACCGGACACACACAGACCAGACACACACACACAGACTGGACACACACAGACCAGACACACACAGACCGGACACACACACAGACCAAACACACACAGACCGGACACACACAGTCCAGACACACACACACAGACCGGACACACACACAGACCGGACACACACAGACCGGACACACACAGACCGGACACACACACAAACCACACACACACACAGACCGGACACACACAGACCAGACACACACGACCGGACACACACAGACCGGACACACACAGACCACACACACACAGACCGGACACACACAGACCACACACACTGACCGGACACACAAGACGGACACACACAGACAGGACCACACACAGACCACACACACACCGACCGGACACACACAGACCGGACACACACAGACCGGACACCACACACAGACCGGACACACACAGACCAGACACACACACACAGACCAGACACACACAGACCAGACACACACACACAGACCGGACACACACAGACCGGACACACAGACCGGACACACACACAGACCAGACGGACCAGACCACACCACAGACGGACACGACGACCGGACACACACAGACCGGACACACAACAGACCAGACACACACGACGACCGGACACACACAGACCAGACACACACACGAGAAGGACACACACAGACAACAGACACACACACGACCGGACACACACCGACCGGACACACAAAGACCAGACCACCACACGAGACCGGACACACACAGACCGGACACACACCGACCGGACACACACAGACGACCCACACAGCACACACAGACCGGACACACACAGACCAGACACACACACAGACAGGACACAGACCGACACACAGACCGGACACACACAGACCGGACACACACAGACCAGACACACACAAACCAGACCGGACACACACAGACCGGACACACACAGACCGGACACACACAGACCAGACACACACAGACCAGACACACACAGACCGGACACACACAGACCAGGACACACACAGACCGGACACACACAGACCAGACACACACAGACCGGACACACACACTGACCGGACACACACAGACTGGACACACACAGACCAGACACACACAGACCGGACACACACAGACCGGACACACACAGACCGACACACACACAGACCGGACACACACAGACCAGACAGACACACACAGACAAACACAGACCGGACACAACAGACCGGACACACAGACTGGACACACACAGACCACACACACACACAGACCACACACACCGCCATACACACACCGACCGGACACACACAGACCAGACACACACAGACCACACATACAGACCACACACACACACAGACCACACACACCGCCACACACACAGCGACCGGACGCAGAGAGAGAGAAGAGACCTAGTTACCAGCTGCCTCCTCTTCTCTCACCAGGCGACGTGATCGTCTACATCAACGACGTGTGCGTGCTGGGCACCACGCACGCCGACGTGGTCAAGCTGTTCCAGTCGGTGGCCATCGGCCACAGCGTGACCCTGGTGCTGTGCCGGGGCTACCCGCTGCCCTTTGACCCCGAGGCTGGGGCCGCCGCCCTCGCCCCCATGGGGATGGAGCAGCGCCCTCTGGTGGTGGTAACGGGCGGGGCGGCTACGACCCCTACCTGGAGTACCTGTCTCTGAGCTCCCAGCTGCCCCCGGGGGAGGGTCTCACCCGGGGACCACCACCCTGGACGGCTCCTCGCTGCCCCCGGCGGCGCCGCGTCCTGCCGCTGCCCCCGGCCGGCCCCGGCCCTGCCCCGCCCCTCGCCCCCCATGACGACGACGTGTCCATGACGTCGTCGGGGCCGGTGGGGGGCAGCACTGTGGGGCCGGGGCCGGGGGCGGGGCTGCTGACTGTCACCATGGTGAAGGGGCCGGAGGGGTTCGGGTTCACCATCGCCGACAGCCCCACAGGGCAGCGCGTCAAGCAGGTAGACCCCCGCCACGCCTCTTATCACTTCATTTATTTAGAATGCCTGCCCTTGTGTTTGTTTGGTTTGTTTTTGTTGCTCTTATCCTTATTCATCTTAATCTTTGAATTTTATTTAATTTCATATAATGGTTATTTTTTTCATTTTGATGTTAGTGTTATTTCTTGTTCATGCTACGGGGTGTGAGTTCCTGTTTCAATAAAAGCATCACAGCTCCTTCAATGAAGCCTTTGACACTAACTGATTAGAGGTGGTCTCTGGTTCTCTATGATATAGATGTATAGTAGTCTCTGGTTCTCTCTGATATAGGTGTATAGGTAGTCTCTGGTTCTCTATTGATATAGTGTGTGTAGGTAGTCTCTGGTTCTCTATGATATAGGTGTGTAGGTAGTCTCCGGTTCTCTATGATGTAGGTGTATAGGTAGTCTCTGGTTCTCCCTGATATATTAGGTGTATAGGTAGTCTCCGGTTCTCTATGATATAGGTGTATAGGTAGTCTCTGGTTCTCTATGATATAGGTGTATTAGGTAGTCTCTGGTTCTCTATGATATAGGTGTATAGGTAGTCTCTGGTTCTCTATGGATATAGGTGTATAGGTAGTCTCTGGTTCTTCTTATGATATAGATGTATAGGTAGTCTCTGGTTCTCCCTGATATAGGTGTATAGGTAGTCTCCGGTTCTCTCTGATATAGGTGTATAGGTAGTCTCTGGTTCTCTATGATATAGGTGTGTAGGTAGTCTCTGGTTCTCTATGATATAGGTGTGTAGGTAGTCTCCGGTTCTCCCTGATATAGGTGTATAGGTAGTCTCTGGTTCTCCCTGATATAGGTGTATAGGTAGTCTCCGGTTCTCTATGATATAGGTTGTATAGGTAGTCTCTGGTTCTCTATGATATAAGGTGTATAGGTAGTCTCTGGTTTCTCTATAATATAGGTGTGTATAGGTAGTCTCTGGTTCTCTATGATATAGGTGTATAGGTAGTCTCTGGTTCTCTATGATATAGGATGTATAGGTAGTCTCTGGTTCTCCCTGATATAGGTGTATAGGTAGTCTCCGGTTCTCTATGATATAGGTGTATAGGTAGTCTCTGGTTCTCTATGATATAGGTGTATAGGTAGTCTCTGGTTCTCTATGATATAGGTGTATAGGTAGTCTCTGGTTCTCTATGATATAGGTGTATAGGTAGTCTCTGGTTCTCCCTGATATAGGTGTATAGGTAGTCTCCGGTTCTCTATGATATAGGTGTATAGGTAGTCTCCGGTTCTCTATGATATAGGTGTATAGGTAGTCTCTGGTTCTCTCTGATATAGGTGTGTAGGTAGTCTCTGGTTCTCTATGATATAGGTGTATAGGTAGTCTTTAGTTCTCTATGATATAGGTGTGAAGGTAGTCTCTGGTTCTCTATGATATAGGTGTACAGGTAGTCTCTGGTTCTCTATGATATATGTGTATAGGAAGTCTCTGATATAGCAACCTCGTCTTACGAAAATACGTGACACTGTCACATTATTTTAATCTGTTGTTCGTGATCAGGGACACGTATTTTCAAAATTTTCTTGTCAAAAAGCACAATTTTCAAACTGTCATGGCAACGTCCGCTCGGACACTGGACTTGCGGGGCATTGTCTGTGATAACTAACAATATGACAGCTTTTGGCCACCCGTTTCTACTTAAAATTGTCTGTGATAACTAGCAATATGACAGCTTTTGGCCACCCGTTTCTACTTAAAATAGTCTGTGATAACTAACAATACGACAGCTTTTGGCCACCCGTTTCTACTTTCGCCTTTGATTCTGAGAAATTGAAACAATTCACGGATATATTAAATGCAGGTGCGCTGCTCTGTAGGCAAACCGCGAAGGAAACAAGGGTAGCTGCTTCATCTGTTCATTTTAGAATGGTATGTCTTGATGTTTAATGTACCTAGCCATCTATTGTCTTGTTCTTGGCTATGTGAATGAAAGTCTGCGTCGATGCCTCGCAAGTCCAGTGTCCGAGCGGACATTGCCATGATAGTTTGAAAATTGGGCTTTTTGACACGAAAAGTTTGAAAATACGTGTCCCTGATCACGAACAATAGATTAAAATAACATGACAGTGTCACATATTTTCGTGAGACCGGGTTGCTATATCATATAGAAACAGAGACTGTTTATAGTCTCTGGTTCTCTGTTGATATCGATGTATAAGTAGTCTCTGGATCTCTGTTGATATAGGTGTATAGGTAGTCTCTGGTTCTCTATGATATAGGTGTATAGGTAGTCTCTGGTTCTCTCTGATATAGGTGTATAGGTAGTCTCTGGTTCTCTATGATATAGGTGTATAGGTAGTCTCTGGTTCTCTCTGATATAGGTGTATAGGTAGTCTCTGTTTCTCTCTGATATAGGTGTATCGGTAGTCTCTGTTTCTATATGATATAGGTGTATAGTAAGTCCTGGTTCTCTCTGATATAGGTGTATCGGTAGTCTCTGGTTCTCTATGATGTATAGGTAGTCTTTAGTTCTCTATGATATAGGTGTATAGGTAGTCTGGTTCTCTATGATATAGGTGTATAGGTAGTCTTTAGTTCTCTCTGATATAGTGGTATAGTAAGTCCTGGTTCTCAATGATATAGGGGTATAGTAAGTCCTGGTTCTCTGATATAGGTGTACAGTAAGTCCTGGTTCTCCTTGCCTCTTGGTGCAGGTCCTGGACCCGGGTTCCCAGGGGGCAGGCGGTCTGCTGGAGGGGGACCTGATCCTGGAGGTGAACCAGCAGGCGGTGGCAGGGGCGGGACATGGCCGTGTGGTGGAGCTGCTGAAGGAGTGTCCCGTCGGCGGAGAGGCTCAACTGCTCATCCAGAGACCTGCCTCAGGTGAAATGGCTGCTTTGTTTACTGTCTGTTTGTTTGTTGTCTTTTGCTGTTGTCTCTATTCTGTCTGTCTGACTTGCTGGTTGGTTGGTGATCAGGATTGCTGCCATTTGCACAATCTGAACAGCAGAAAACATTCATGAAGTCTTGGTCAGCTGGAACTTAAACAATCTTACCAACCTGCTGTTCCTGTGCACTCAAAAAGGATTGGTCTGGCAAATTGTTCTCCGGTTGGTGTTGAGAGTCAGACCAAGATTTGTTGGTGTTTGTTTGTAAACTGTCCATCTCGGAGGCCTCGAGGTCAAGGACGTGTTTCGTTCATTGTGTTTTCACCTAACCCTTGTGTCCTCACACAACCCCAGAACATCACATCACATCACAGACAAGTTCTGACCCCAGAACAGACCCAGTAGAGAGGCACTACTGCAGGGGAACGGACCCCAGAACAGACCCAGTAGAGAGGCACTACTGCAGGGGAACGGACCCCAGAACAGACCCAGTAGAGAGGCACTACTGCAGGGGAACGGACCCCAGAACAGACCCAGTAGAGAGGCACTACTGCAGGGGAACGGACCCCAGAACAGACCCAGTAGAGAGGCACTACTGCAGGGGAACGGACCCCAGAACAGACCCAGTAGAGAGGCACTACTGCAGGGGAACGGACCCCAGAACAGACCCAGTAGAGAGGCACTACTGCATGGGAACGGACCCCACAACAGACCCAGTAGAGTGCTCCATCCTCCCACAGGGTTTAGATCTTCAGCTGACAGATGGGATTAATTCATGACCCATAGCGACCTGTTTGTGTCATCGCCCTGCGTGGCTCAGCGAGGGGCAACCTCCAGGACCTTCTCCTATTGCGCTTTACATATGTTTGGGGTAAATAAATGGTTGGCAAAGTTACAACACCACGAGATTCCCACAAGGGGGAGTAAATGACTATTGCAAATCAGTGTTACCGAGCTGCCTAGAAACGGCTCGTTGGACAGAAAGACATATACAATTGAAATATTATACAGTATATAAATGTATATATATATTAGAATTTCAAAAAAAATAGTTGGCTTCGTTGGGAGGTGGGGGTTCACGGTGAGGCCTAATAGGTTTATTCTGTTTTTCTTGTAATGGTAAATTGATTCAAATCACATAATAATATTAATAGTGTAATATTGCTTTGGTTTTGTTTAGTAGGAGCTTACAGCCAAAATGACTTACTCTTCATCTGTTGTGTGCCTCACAGGTCCAGAATCATACTTGTAAATATTGTAGATATTTAGTAGGCTGTATGTGTTTAGACACACTTGATGTTGTGTCATGCAGGTTATTGATTCTGCCACTTGGCTCATTCGTCTTAGTCCCTAATAAATACAATAAGACAAAATAACTACTGTGTAAAGTGACATCGCAGAGTACAACATGACTGCATAGGACAATACAGATTCAGGAAGCAACATCTGTTTTCCAGACATACTTTTATTGAAAACAATTTTTTAATCACCGATTAGTTCTAAATAACAATGATTGTTATACAGTAAATAGATGGCTGAGACAGTGAACAGGTGAGATTTCTCGTAACTGGTATTGCTGAAGCAAGATCTATTCTAGTAGGATTGTTATTTACAAAAAATGGTATCACTAATGACTTCACATAACAAACATGGTGCAGTTGGCTGGTACTACAGCTAACGGGTGAGAATGGTGAGATTACTCCTTTTCCATTACGAGGGGACTGGTATTACTGTTGCTATATGGTAGAGATGATCTAAACATGCAACATAGTTTACTAGAAGTTACTTATAAGGTTTTGTGGTGATAGTGGTAGGCTTCTCATCTTCTGAGGATGTATATCATGATGTCACGCCCAGCTTTACCGTGCTGGGTGGGTCTGTCGATCTGGCTACCTGGCGTGCCAGTGGTACCTGTTGTTCCTTTGTTGTCATTAGGGGAGCTGTCTCTAAGCTGATTGGACGGGAGATAAAAGGCGTCTTTTCCCGACGGCTCGCTCTCTCTCACTGCTGTCCGGCCTGACGCGGGAGGGCTGGCTCATTACTTTACTTAGTTCTCATTACTGATAACATCTTGTATTTCGTTCGTCCTTTAATAAATGTTTGTTATCCCTTTTTGATCAGCGTGGTCTCCCTGGTTATGTCAGTTCTACTCGAGCCAAGTGGTCCTGACATATGTGGTCCTGACAATAACGTCCTGCGAAGATGATAGATATATGACATGAAATCGTTCTCAACAAACAGTGTAGCTTAGCCTTAAGCTCATCAGTTTTACTTTTGGGATTTCTCTACAGCAGACGTTCTCCACTTTGTTGGGCATAGTGGCACAATTCCCACAGGTGCACCTAGGTAGTAGAGATGTTATAAGTTATAACGCTGTATTTTGATGGACAAAAGTAGTCAACAATATGCCATGTCGGGACACAAAAAGCTTGTTACTTGAATAGTATGTGTAGTCTACTAGCCGCAAGCTAAATCAGAAAAGCTGGGCTAAATACATGATAAATTGCGTGTGTGTATCATAGCATAAACAAAAGCTTCCCACTGTGAAATGTCCTGGTCCATTCTAAGACTAGCGTTGCGCTCGTCGTTAGCGTCGTCAGCTCCATTATCGCTTTCGGGGTCCGACTCAGGCTCAAGTTGGTAAGGTACCACTGGAGCCATAGAGTGACGGAGTGCACCCTGAGTGCCTGAAGAGACACCAGCACCCGGTCAGACTCAGCACCAGGATTCTAAATGCCTCAAACTTCTAAGGACAGGGTGTTTCTCATAGGGGTTGTAAAAACAATAATGTTATAGACAACCCTTTATTGTTGTAAATCAATTCTTTGAGGTCAAACAAAATAAATAATGAACAGTAAAAAAAGGGCATAATAGTGCCCGTTTAAGTGAATGGTTGCATGCAACAGTCTGGCCTGTAGCAGACCGTTTATGTGTATATGTATATATATATATTGGTGCTGTCAGTTAAACGGGTTATTAACGGCATTAACGCAAACCAATTTTAACGGCAATCTTTTTTTTAACGTACGATTAACAGGCTTTTGGCTTGGTGTTACGAACCCTCATTTATCTTAAGTTGGTATTCGTTTTGGGCACCCCCTGCTGGGCCAGGTATTTCTGTTTCACCCTTTCTCCCTGTGGTCGCAGGCTAACGAGTGATTGCAGGCACCTGATACCTCCCTACTTAAGGAGATCCATCTGCGGTAGCACGCTCTCTCTCTTCAACATCCTGAAACCCGAAGGACCGTGCAACCGGGCACCTGGCTTCGCCACCCGCCTTTCCGTGGGTTTTCACCTTTTATCATCCCCTGCGTTTGGGATCATTGATTGTTGGCCCTTTTGGCCCTTTTGCAGATTAAACAGACGGGTTGATAATAAACACCCCTGCTTTCGGTAATACCGTCTCTTGGTCCATTAATTCTTGTTCAGCGCCTATCATGGGCCGTAACATGAATTAATTGGGGGCTCGTGTCCGTGTCTTTTGACTAGTGTCAATAGATTTGAATTCTGCCTTTTCATAGCCCTCTAGTCGTGTTGCTGTCTCGTTCATTTGCAAAATATCAGCACTGTACCGTGGGTTTTTTTTGTGTGACGTGTGCGGGCGACATGGAGTGAACCCGGGCGTAACGCTGGAGTTCGGTGGGTTAGACCGTCTGTTTTTTTGTTTTTTTCGGCAATATCCGAGGAGGGGGTACTTGAATACCTCGAGCTCGGTACGGCCAGAAGACAGGACAGGGAAAACAGTTTCAGTTCAGAGAGAGAGGGGATTCCCGCGGATCCGGTTAATTGCACTGTTCTGGGCACTCCGCGTTCTGTGTTGCTTGTGACGTCATCGTTTACTCGACTTTTTGCGCGTTTGCGTTTGCGAACATTTCCGTGCCTTGCCTTGGGTAGCACCTTGTTAAGGGGTTTGTTTGTGCGATGCAGCAGGCTTTTGATCATAGCTTGATTGCGGTACACTTTCCCTGTGGCTAAAACGCCACCTTGTTAAGCTTTGCTTAAACACGTAGCTCAGGGCTACGTTCAACTAAATCGTTCTGATTTCCAGTGTGTCGCGTAAGGCACACTCTGAGAGAGCATATTTATTATTTATCTAGTTTTTACAATCGTTATCTGCTGGGGTAAAGTAAACAACAGGGACAATGGCAGCGGTAAAAGGGTTCATCGATAAACCCGATGCAACACTACTATCGGCGTTTACCAAAGATCAGCTGATTGAGTTGGCTACACATGATGGGGTTCCTCTCTCGTATTATGTATGCGAAGCGTAAGGACGACTATACAATCCATGAGTGCCTTAATTCGACGGTTCCTGGTGGAGGAAACGATCATCCATTCTTTGAGCCCGCAACACCCTTCCTGGTCGGGGAGGAGTCCGGATTGATTCCCGAT
>OLKM01002393.1:11470-55658 GCA_900291075.1 Melanogrammus aeglefinus | reverse complement strand
TTCGTAGAGATCTGGGGGAGTTAGAATTCCGTAGGGAGGAGCTAAGGGTCAGAGTTCGTGAGCAAGAGCTTGCTTCCCAGCTGGAGATTGCAAAGTTGCAGTTTGCTGCTAGGAAGGAAGGCATCGAGATTCCGATGCACAGTCATTCGATGGTTGCGAGACATATTAAAACTGGTCCCTCCGTTTAACGAGAAGGATGTAGACCGATATTTCGTCCACTTTGAGCGCGTTGCTACATCTCTGTCTTCGTGGCCCAAGTTCGCTTGGCCACACTTCTCAGTGTTGTGGTTGTGGAAGGCCCAGCAGGTATACTCATCCTATCGGTTGACAGAGCGCAGATTATGGGTGGAGTAAAGGTGCATTCTGCGGGCATATGAGCTTGTGCTGAGGCGTAGTTGGTTGCGGTTTCAGACGCTACCGTAAAACGGATAGGCAGACGTATGTAGAATTCGGCTCGAGAGAAAGAGCAGCTGTTTATTCGTTGGTGGCGCTGCGCAATAATGTGGCAGATTATGCGCAGCTATGTCAACTCGTCCTGATTGAGGAGTTTAAAAACTGTCTCCCTGATGCCTTGTCTATGTACGTCAGCGAAACAGAGGGCTCAGACTCTCGAGAAAGCCTCTGTTCTGGCCGACGAGTATGACCTTACTCATAGAGTGCGTGACAAGCTGCGGAGGGTTGAGACCGTGAGCAGGCCGAACTCGCCGCTGGAGGGTAGCTCGCAACGCCGATCGGATAGCTTTCAGAACTCTAGCACTACCGACATTAAGTGCAACTATTGTAGGAAGCCTGGTCACCTAGTGACCGAGTGTCTGACCCTCAAGAGAAAGAATGCTAAAAGTGCAGGGTTAGTTGCTACTGAACGAAAGCCGCCACTGATTCTCAGTGTGAGTGAGGTTAGTGAGTGTGGGTGAGTCGGGAGCTTACAAGCCGTTTGTGCGCGTGGGCTACGTTTCCCTTCCGGGCAGCGATAACCTAAAACCTGTTAAAATTCTTCGTGACACTGGCGCAAGCCAATCCATGATTCTGGAGGGTGTACTACCGTTGTCTGGTGAGACTGCACTAGGGAGTAGTGTTTTGGTACGCGGGATTAGGAATGACTTTTATTCCAGTTCCCCTCCATAAAGTCAGCTTGAGTCTGAGCTAATTCCAACTGCGTCGTAGTGGGAGTACGGCCGTCTTTACCAGTTGCAGGCATAGATTTCCTCCTCTGGTATGATATTGCAGGTGGGATGTTTGGGGAAGTCGAGTCAGTTGCCCGAAGTCGTTGCTGTGCCCCTGTCCTCTGAGGAGGACGAGTGCGGCAAAAGGTTTCCGGACGTTTTCCCATCCTGCGCTGTCACACGTTCAATGTCCAAACAAACGGGCGCGCCGAATGTTTTTGAGGATTTGCAGAGTACTTTCCTTGCAGATCTCGATTCGAAGTCGTCAAAAATAACGGTTGCTAAAAGATCCCGATCTGTGTCACCTGCCGTGGGCAGAAATGAGAAAAGTCATTGGCAGACTCAAAATGCTAAAATTTCAATCTCAAGGGCGGAGTTAATCAAATCCCAAAAGGAGGATGACACCCTCACTTCTCGGTTAGCTTCAGCTTGCCCAACTGTTGATCTTGTGTTGCAGCCCCAAGGCTACTTTTTTTCGCGAAGGGGTCCTAATGAGGAAGTGGAAGCCTCGCAACGTTCCTGACGATTGGCGGGGAGTGTTGCAAATCGTTGCACCCACCGCTTATCGAGGGAAATACTACGAGTAGCCCATGATGCTGCTGCCGACACTTAGGTGTCACTAAACACATATGATAGGATCCTGCGGCATTTCTATTGGCCAGGACTAAAGAAAGACGTGAGGCATTTTTGTAAGACATGCCACATTTGTCAGATGATAGGCAAGCCAAATCAAAAGATTCCTCCTGCTCCGCTGTATCCAATCCCTGTAATCAAGGATCCATTCGAGCACATAATTATCGACTGTGTAGGCCCTCTCCCACGTTCTTCTAGGGGTTACCAATATCTGTTCACAATGATGTGTGCTAACACTCGCTTTCCGGAGGCTGTGCCTCTGCGTACGATAACCTCAAAAAACGTGATTCAAGCAATGATCAAGTTCTTTTCGTTCGTCGGACTACCTCGTGTGGTACAAAGCGATAGGGGAACCAACTTCACTTCTCGTGTTTTCGCCAAGGTTCTTAAACAGCTTGAGATCGAGCACAGCATATCTAGCGCATACCATCCCGAAAGCCAAGGGGCGCTAGAGAGGTACCATCAAACGTTCAAAACGATGCTCAAGGCTTACTGTCTTGAACTGGGGGCGAGCTGGGAGGAGGGAGTTCCCTGGTTATTGCTGGCGTCGAGGGAAGTGGTCCAGGAGTCCACTGGCTTCAGCCCGGCTGAGCTGGTGTTCTGCCATGCGCCCCGCGGGCCACTGTCCGTGCTCAAAGAGGCTTGGTTAAGCGAATCTAACCCCCGAACTGTGTTGCATCACGTTTGTGACATCCGATCGCGTTTGTTCACTGCACGTGAAATGGCGAGGAAGCACCTGCAAGGTGCACAACGAAAAATGAAGCGGTGGTACGATAGGAAAGCCAAAGTGTGTGTTTAAGACGGGTGACAAGGTGCTCGCATTGCTTCCTGTCCCTGGTTCCTCATTGCAGTGTCGCTTTAGTGGTCCGTACCTAGTCGAGAGAAAAATATCTGACCGTGATTATGTTATCAAAACCCCTGATCGCCGTCAAAGCTCACGGATGTGTCACGTGAACATGCTCAAAGCGTACTTCGAGCGACAGTGCGATACTGCGGTGCTCTCCGAGGACCTGAATCCAGAGCCTCCGCTTACAAAAGTGTCACCTGTTATGTTATCTTCTTTGGTGGGAACCGCAGAAGATGACATAACAGACCCGAGTAGGTCGGTCCCGGTAGGCAGGCTCGAAAACTCAGCAATGCTGGCAAAACTTCCAGAGTTCCTCTCGTACTTGACACCTACTGAGAGTAAGGATGTCCAACGGCTTATATGCGACTTCCGAGGTATCTTTGGTGATGTTCCATCGCAAACGAATGTGCTCGAGCATGATATTTGATGTTGGGTCCGCCGCCACGAGATTAAGCAGCATCCTTATTCGGGTTCACCCGACCAAACGAGCACATTTACAACGAGAAGTAGAGTAACATGTTAAGCCATAACATCGCTGAACCCAGCACTAGCGCCTGGAGTTCTCCCTGCCTTCTCGTAGGTAAATCTGATGGTTCCCTGCGTTTCTGTACGGATTACCGTAGGGTTAATTCGGTTACAAAACCAGATTGTTTCCCTCTGCCTCGGGCAGATGACTGTGTAGACAGGGTGGGGGCCGCCGTCTACGTCAGTAAATTTGACATGCTTAAGGGCTATTGGCAAGTCCCGTTAACCGCACGCGCCAGAGAAATCTCTGCGTTCGTCACTCCCGACGCATTTTTAAGCTATCGTGTGATGCCGTTCGGGATGCGTAACGCCCCTGCGTCCTTTCAGAGGCTGGTAAACATCGTCTTAAAGGACATGTCTGACTGTGAAGCCTTTTTAGACGATATTGTCATTTACAGCCAGACATGGCAAACCCACATGCGTCAAATGCGCGAACTGTTCCAGCGGTTATCCAATGCCAATCTCACACTGAACTTAGCTAAGTGTGAATTTGCCAAAGCTAAGATAACATATATTAGGCCATATAGTTGGTGGTGGTGAGGTTCGTCCGGTGGAGGCCAAAGTTGCGGCGATGGTACAATTCCCTGCGCCTGATGACCGACGCAGTCTTAGGCGGTTCTTGGGAATGGTAGGGTATTACCGTAGCTTTTGCCAGAACTTCTCGTCCGTGGTGTCACCACTCACTGACTTACTGAGTCCCAAGGTTCCATTTTTATGGTCCAACCAGAGTCAAGGTGCGTTCGAGACTGTAAAGGGTCTTCTTGTTTCCGCACCCGTGCTGCAAGCACCCGATTTCAGCCGACCATTTAATCTCGCGGTCGATGCGAGTGATGTAGGAGCCGGGGCTGTCCTTCTCCAACGTGGTTCTGACAATGTCGAGCACCCCGTGTGCTACTTTTCTCGCAAGTTTAATGCACATCAGCGAGCATACTCTATGATAGAGAAAGAAGCACTGAGCCTCGTGCTCGCAATACAGCAGTTTGAGGTTTACCTCGGCTCGTCTTCTCATCCGATCATAGTATACAGTGACCACGACCCGTTGCGCTTCTTAAATAGGATGCGCAACTCCAATCAACGCCTTATGCGTTGGAGCCTAATCCTCCAACCATACGACCTCGAAATAAGGCATGTGCGCGGGGCAGATAACATCTTCGCCGATGCGTTATCTCGTGGCCATTAGGTTGAGGATTTGATTTTGAGTTTAGTTTGAACAGACCTCTTCCTTAATTAGATTATCATCTTTGTTAACGGAGTGACCGTTGTGGCCTGTAGTTGGCCTCGACTCGGTCAAATGTCGTGTGGTTGGAATAGGGACCACATTGACTGATTTATTTTGGTAAAAAAGAAATAGGAGAATAAAATAAAAGGTATCTTTGTACAGTTTAGCCTGTAGGCAGAAGTTATTTGAATGTATCTGTGTGAATGCATGCTTGACTCGAATGGGTAAGTGGATTCTTTACTCACAATTGTATTGATCATATTGATGGATCGGATTCGTGATTGTTGTC
Source organism: Melanogrammus aeglefinus (assembly GCA_900291075.1). Lineage (NCBI taxonomy): Eukaryota > Metazoa > Chordata > Actinopteri > Gadiformes > Gadidae > Melanogrammus > Melanogrammus aeglefinus. The sequence goes on along the minus strand of OLKM01002393.1, from coordinate 50,982 downwards.
TTATTTGTGATGGCTAGAGCCACCATTTCGGTGGGAGGGTGTTACGAACCCTCATTTATCTTAAGTTGGTATTCGTTTTGGTCACCCCCTGCTGGGCCAGGTATTTCTGTTTCACCCTTTCTCCCTGTGGTCGCAGGCTAACGAGTGATTGCAGGCACCTGATTACCTCCCTACTTAAGGAGATCCATTCTGCGGTAGCACGCTCTCTTCTCTTCAACATCCTGAAACCCGAAGGACCGTGCAACCGGCACCTGGCTTCGCCACCGCCTTCCGTGGTTTCACCTTTATCATCCCCTGCGTTGGGATCATGATTGTTGGCCCTTTTTGGCCTTTTGCAGATAAACAGACGGGTTGATAATAAACACCCCTGCTTTCGGTAATACCGTCTCTTGGTCCATTAATTCTTGTTCAGCGCCTATCATGGGCCGTAACACTTGGCAAACGTAGTTTTTTCACCTGCTGTCTAGCAACAACTAGTCATGTTAGAAAAACGACAACACCGTACCGGATCTAGCTACACCGGAAACAGAACAACAAGCACGCCGCACAGACTTGTTGGGGCAAGCAAGGATACGGAGCGGGTGAAGAACTCCTTAAAAGTGTTTGTTTGTGTGTCACTCTGTTGGAGCCTGCAGAGTTCAATGTTGTCATTAGCTGTTACGTCTTTCTGACCAATCGCAGTTCAAGGCCCACCTGGGCTGTACCACTTTGGGAGGGGCCACTCAGTTACTCCCCTCAAGACAAATGGACTTGGTTGAGACGTTGACAGTATGTGAGTGACAGTGAGTGTAGAGTCTGTTGAGTGAGAGGTTGCGGGCTCACAGCTCAGGCTGCCGGACAAACTTTTATAAACGCAATATTGTTATCCCGCAGTAATCAGCCCGGCAGCCCCGAAACGTTAACGGCCCACCGGGAAGTGTGTGTGTGGTGTGTGTGTGTGTGTGTGTGTGTGTGTGTGTAATTCGATAGCCTGGTAATGTGTTTAGGCCTACGTACGGTAGGAATATTTGTACTGGTTTAAATAATAAATGTTATAGTATTTCCCATCTTGCTGAGCAAGAGGTTTGTTCGAAAGTTCAGTGATTGAAACAAATAAAAGCCCGGGCTGTTGTAGTTTAACGGTACTACCGTCATGCACCTACCCGATGTCCAGCAGACCGGGTAGAGTTCACTCTGGGTCTCTCTTCTTATATCCATCTTACCAAAGATATTTTAATTACTGTCCTTCTCAACACTCTGTTATCACTAAAAGGCTAGCAGCGCGAAATCAAGGGATAGAAAGAGTAGAAAGAAAATGTGAGATTAATCGCAAACTAACTGTGACATTAATGCGATTTATTGCGATTAAATATTTTAATCGCTTGACAGCACTAATATATACGCACATAAAAATATATGTATCCAGCTCTGTTAGAACTGCTGCTCAGACCAGAGAGTGTCAGAGGAGGAGTGTGTTCTCTCTACTTTAGAGTTGGAGCTGGTCTTTCCACCAGCTGGAGGTACTGACTGTGTTCTTCTGGAGCTGGTCTCTCCACCGGCCGGAGGTACTGACTGTGTTCTTCTGTAGCTGGTCTCTCCACCGGCCGGAGGTACTGACTGTGTTCTTCTGGAGCTGGTCTCTCCACCGGCCGGAGGTACTGACTGTGTTCTTCTGGAGCTGGTCTCTCCACCAGCCGGAGGTACTGACTGTGTTCTTCTGTTTCACCAGGTCACATCTCTCCGTGGAAGACTGCCAAACAGGTAAAGACACAGGTGTGTGTGTGTGTGTGTGGTGTGTGTGTGTGTGTGAGAGACTTGTAAATAAACATGTGTTTGTTCTTCTGATGCTTGTCTTCTCGTCTCGCTCAGCCTGATGCTTTGTGGGGTCTGGTGGCAGAACACCATCAATGGGGGGAATGGGATTTCATTCTCAATATTAGTTGTCTTTACTCAGTTAGGATTTCAGTTATTATTATTTTATTATACAGTATTACTTATTAAAAGCTTCTTACAGATTGAATCCAAATTAGTTCTGGTCATACACTAATGGGAGACGGCAAATTAATTCCTGCCCTCAATGTGCAAAATATGGATTACTTCTTACAAATTACTTCTGCTGCTGGTTGATAAAAAAAAAGTTCTAAAGCACGTCATAGAAGGTGGACCTGCACCTCAAATGTCTGCTTTTTGGGTCACGGTGCTACGTCTAGATCTTCATTCTTTGGTCTAATTTTACCGCTTCAAGATGTCCTCACATCGCTGCCTGACATTGTCCTGACCTTCACACCATCTCCTGCAGTATTTACTATAATGAGGGATTTACATTTTTTTGCATTAAATGAACCATTTGAAAACAGATGTAAAGTGTATCTGTGTGTGTGTTTGTTGTAGTTGGGGGAGCAGTGGGACCCCCATGGCAGCCCAAAGGGGGGCTCCGTCCTCGCCCCCGGAGTGGCTTTTCCTCCGCACCGTTCATCAGTCCCTGACCCCACGGAGGGCTACGACCTCGGCAAACCCGACCCCTACGACCTTTACGAGAAGTCCAGGGCCATCTACGAGAGTCGGCGTGAGTTTAACCCCCCCCCCCTTTGTCTCTGTCTGTCTCCCTCTCTGTCTCCCTCTCTGTCTCCCTCTCTGTGTCTCTCTCTCTGTGTCTGTCTGTCTGTCTGTCTGTCTGTCTGTCTGTCTGTCTGTCTGTCTGTCTGTCTGTCTGTCTGTCTGTCTGTCTGTCTGTCTGTCTGTCTCTCTGTCTGTCTGTCTGTCTGTCTCTCTCTGTCTCTGTCTCTGTCTCTGTCTCTCTCTCTCTCTATCTGTTGTAATAGGAGTGTATTCATTCTGGAGCAGGCCCAGAGTACCAGGAGGTGGAGGTCCACTTGCTCAGGGAGAAGACCGGCTTTGGGTTCCGCATCCTGGGGGGAGACGAGGCCGTGCAGGCTGTGAGTCCGGACGCCCGCGACAAGGCTCGTATGGGACGGGCTGGAGCACCACGCACACACACACACACACACAGACACACACGCACACACAGACAGACACGCACACACACACAGACACACACACACACACACACAGACAGACACGCACACACAGACACACACGGACAAACGTACTTGTATTCATAAATACACACACACGTACACAAAAAACACATACACACACACGTACACACACACACGTATTCACACACGTGAACACATACGTCCACACATACAATTATGCACACACGTAAACACACACGGATGTGCACACACACAGTTGAAGTGAGGTGGAACAGGAGTATTGGGTTTGTTTTGCGGTGGTTCCTCTCAGATTAAAGCAGCGCCCCTCCACCCCGTCCGCTCCACTAACCCCGTCCGCTCCTCCACAGATCGTGATCGGGGCCATCATCGAGAACACCCCTGCTGAACGGGACGGACGGCTGAGGCCTGGAGACGAGCTCATCTCTGTGGACAAGATGGTGGTGGCGGGGAAACCCCACCGCTACGTCATCGACCTGATGCACGCGGCCGCCCGCAACGGGCAGGTCAGCCTGACCGTGAGGAGGAGGCTGATCCCAGGTCAGCCCCGGGGTTCATGCTGTCCGGGAGCTGTCTCTGTTTTATTGTTGTGTGATGTGTACTGTTGTTCCAGCTCAACTGCCACCTTGGGCTGGTCTGGCCCATCCTTGTGCCGGTAGAAGTGATGCCCAGTAGGGGCAGCTCCACCCTCGATGCCCCTGGATGGAGACAGGGACCTGTTCTGTAGAATAGCCCCATCGGTTGGACATTAAACAAAGGGCCCGACACCCTGACTCGTGGTTGTCTTGTACCGGCCCCTAGGGCCCCCCCCCCTTATCATCTTCTGGTCTCTGGTCGTATCATCTCTCACCGCTCCACTGGGACACTTTATGGGGAGGAAGCACTGGCTGCAGCGCGAGCAGTCAGTGAGAGGCAGTGGTACTGGTATTGGATTAGGTTTTGTAGCCCCTGTTTTTCTGTTTTGTTGTTGGTAATGGCAGTTATCTTGATCTACCTCTAGGTACCTGGATATACCTCTAGTTAGCTAAATACACCGCTAGCAACCTGGTCTCACAGGAATCTGTGAAATGACTACGAACGCTTAACTCAAAATCCGTGGGATCATTTTGGAAACACGCCGATTTCCGTAATATGCGCACGGACACAGATCCCCGTTTCACCGAGCGAGTCGACCTAGTCACACAGGGATCAGTCAAATGACTATATATATATATATATATATATATATAATAGATAGTATATACTATATATATATATATATATATATATATATATATTACGGAAATCGGCGTGTTTCCGTAATGATCCCACGGATTTTGAGTTAAGCGTTCGTAGTCATTTCACGGATTCCTGTGAGACCAGGTTGCCGCTAGTTACCTGGATACACCTCTAGTTACCTGGATACACCTCTAGTTACCTGGATACACCTTTAGTTAACTGGATACACCTCTAGTTACCTGGATACACCTCTAGTTACCTGGATACACCTCTAGTTACCTGGATACACCTCTAGTTACCTGGATCAATTGACCTCTAGTTACCTGGACACACCTCTAGTTACCTGGATACACCTCTAGTTACCTGGATCAATTGACCTCTAGTTACCTGGACACACCTCTAGTTACCTGGATACACCTCTAGTTACCTGGACACACCTCTAGTTACCTGGATACACCTCTAGTTACCTGGATCAATTGACCTCTAGTTACCTGGATACACCTCTAGTTACCTGGATACACCACTAGTTACGTGAATCTATCTACCTCTAGTTTACTTTATACAACTCTACCTGGCACTACTTCTAATTAATTGGATCTACCTCTAGTTACCTGGATACACCTCTAGTTACCTGAATCTGTCTACCTCTAGTTACCTGGATACACCTCTAGTTACCTGATTCTATCTACCTCTAGTTACCTGGATACACCTCTAGTTACATGGCTTTACCTCTACAGTAGTTACCGGGCTCTACCTTGGCAGCCACACCACCCTGAACACGGCCCATCTTATCTGATCTCGGAGGCTTAGCATGGTTGGGCCCCAGTACTTGGATGGGAGACTGTAAGTGGTGTGGGAGGTTGGCCAATAGGTGGCCCTCTTTCCTCTGGCCTTAACATCAATCCCGATGCCCCAGTGCATTGACTTGGATACTGTGCTGTGGAAGACGGCGCGTCTTTCGGAGGAGACGTAAAACCGAGATCCTGACTCACTGAGGTCATAACAGATCCCGGGCAAAGAGTAGGGGTTTCCCCGGTGTCCTGGCCCAAACAGGCTCAATCAATCTGGATCCCTAATCATCCTCCTTTATAATTGGCTGACTCATTAATTCCCTCACTCTCCACCTCAAGCTGGTGTGTGGTGAGCGTTCTGGCGCAGATTGGCTACCGTGCATCCCCCCAGTGGGGGCTGCACACTGGTGGTGGTTAGGGAGGTCCCCCCTTCACTGTAAAGCGTCTTTGAGTGTCTAGAAGAGCGCTATATAAATTCAATCAATTATTATTATCATTATTATTACCTCTAGTTAACGGTCTCTTCCTCTATTTAGCTGGATACTCCTCTAGTTAACTGGCTCTCCCTCTAGTTAGCTGGATACTCCTCTAGTTAACTGGCTCTCCCTCTAGTTACCTGGATACTCCTCTAGTTAACTGGCTCTCCCTCTAGTTAGCTGGATACTCCTCTAGTTAACTGGCTCTCCCTCTAGTTCCCTTGATACTCCTCTAGTTAACTGGCTCTTCCTCTAGTTACCTTGATACTCCTCTAGTTAACTGGCTCTCCCTCTAGTTACCTAGACCCACAGGTTTTCACCAGGTGTGTCTCCTCAGGTGAGGCTTGTCCAGTGAACGGCCGCAGCCCGGGCTCCATGTCCACCCAGCACAGCTCCCCGCGGAGCGACGCGGCCTCAGTCCTCAGCACCACTGGCCCCCCGCAGGCTGCAGCCCCTCCCCTGGAGGGCGGCGGCCTGCAGACCAGCGATGTCATCATCCATCGCAAGGAGAACGAAGGATTCGGCTTCGTCATCATCAGCTCCCTCAACAGACCTGAGAACGCTGCCATCCTCAGTGAGTCACAACACATTAGTGTCATTCAGCTGTTCTACAATCCACCTAGAATCAAAAAAGTTGGAACACAACAGAATATGATTCCTCTTCTAAATGTATTATCTTGAACAGGGGCGTTGCTAGACCTAGAGCTTTACTGGGGCACAGGCCCCCAACTCCCAATACTTTTTTCTTTCTTTTTTTAATGTGCGCACAATATGAAATAGATGGCTACAGAAGGGTATGTACGAGCTTCAAAATCATTATAGTCACTGTCATACTGTAGGCTATATATTAAAGCACTGGTAAAGGTAAAGATTCAAAGATTCATGAGTACCGTACAATGATATTTGTTTAAACACATACACACCTCAAAGATTTGCAAACAATAAGATCCTCTTACTGCAACCATTTAAGATAAGAAAGACTGAGATACTTAGCTACCTCAATCTCAATCCACATTTAATAAGTATTTCAGGAAAATAAAGTAACTAACAAACAAATAGACAAAAAGTCTCTTTGGCCGCGTTCAGACTGCCAGCCGAAATCCGATTTTTAGCCCATCCAGATTGGAACCGGATGACTCTTTTGTAGTCTGAACAGTCCCAAGTCACATGAAATCCGATTTTTGCGAAACGGATCGGATCCACCTCCGGGAGGTGGTTTCAGATCGCATTTGGACAGATGCGTCTCAGTCTGAACAGCTCCAAACACTCAGATCGGATTTGACTGTCCGTGATGTCACTCTACGCGACGCCAGACCTGACCCAATGCGCCAAACCACCCGCCTCAGTCCTTGGACAGAGGAAGAAACGAAATGCCTCATTAATCTGTGGGGAGATGGGTCCGTTCAAGCGAAGCTCGAGGACATGTATCGGAATAAGTCGATTTATGAAAGTCTTTCGCGTTCTTTGATCCATCTTGTTTGTTATTGTTTTTCTCGTCGCTATTACATGACGTCACGCAATACACGCGCTGGATGACGCCTCCGCTCCGACGTCGTTGCTACAGCAACCTGTCAGATGGGTCAATAATGTGGCCCAGTCTGAACAGAGCCAAATGCGATTTGGACACTTGCTAAAACATTGTGGACAGTCAGCCCTAAAAATCAGATATGAGAAGGAATCCGATTTGAATCAGATTTGCCTGCAGTCTGAACGCGGCCTTTATGACCTTCACCTCTTTATGACCTTAACCTTCTTATCTAAAGCAGTATTATGCAGGATGCTCCCTTTTAAAGCTGACATATTATGAAAACAACACTTTTCCTGGGATTTGGGTTATTTTGGGTCTTAGTGCTCTAACACGCATACAAACTTTGAAAAACGTCTGTACATGATTTTTTGAGTGAGATATGCATTTCTGAAAGTACCCCGCCTACAGTTACCAAACGAGTGAGTCAGATTTGGCCCCCTCCTACGTTGGAAGGGGGCAAAGTTGAATATTACCTCCCACTTCCCCACTCCCCTCCAATCAGAGCATAGCTACGTTTTTGTGGACCAGCGGACGAGCAGCTCCGGCGGGGGGAACTCGGCGGCAGCTCAGCTCCAGGAGGACAATCCCTTTCTCTGCCGGACTGCCGCCGAGCTCCCCCCGCCGGAGCTGCAGTCCGGAGGAGGAGACATGGAGGAAAAAGGATTGTACTCCCGGAGCTGAGCTGCCGGACTGCCGCCGAGCTATCCCCGCCAGACTGCCGTGGAAGCTTCGTTGGCAGTTCAGCTCCCGGAGTACACCGCCGAAGCTTTCGGCGGCAGTCCGGGGCGGCAGTCTGGCAGCACCGGCGGGGGGAGCTCGGCAGCAGCCCGGCAGCTCAGCTCCCAGCGTACAATCCTTTCTCCTCAATGTCGCGGTTCAATGTGGACTTCAGAGAGTCAAGGCCAAAGTTCCTTTACCCCAATTCTTCTCAACCATGGCCGAGATAACCCCCACTACGAGTCGAGGAGTTTTCCCAATCCGTCCAGTGCTGGAGTGGACTTGCGTAAAGATACGCAGTTGGCCGTTGCAGCCGCGGACTCGGGCGGGTGACGTGCCAAAAAATTAGATTTTAATTAAATTTGGGCAGGTGGCGGTTTAACCAATCAAATTAAAAATACATAAACATTGCTAAACACACACACACACACTCCCAAAAGAAAACAAAAAGTTTAAATTAAGTGACGATCCATCCCATGTCGCGTCTCGTTGCAGCGCCTTCCTTATAGGTCACTAAGCAAACGTCTCGTAGATGAGACTGCGCCTGAGTTATTTTGTTTTGATATAAGTTCTACTTTAAAACAGCCCGTCATTAGCCACGTTTACATGGCCACTTCTGATCCGATTAAAAGTGGAAGAACAGCTCAATCTGAATAAAAAATTATCATATATACGCCTCAATCTGAATATAATTCTCTGATCGGAATAGAATTCCATGCGGAATAGAAGAGTTGGTGTGGTCCACTATAATCGACATGTATACACTTAATTGGTTTGGGTGGGTGCAGCTACTTTTTAACTTTGAGAGATGGCATCATCAGCTGCTGCAGTAGTTCGCAAATCGTCGGTACTTTTATGCACACTGAACTTGACCGCTGTCAAGGAAAGTGGATTTCTTCCTTAAAACTCTGCAAGTAGTACGGTAACTTATCAACCCCAGCACGTCCGGTTGCTAAGCAACGTCAACTTCTTTGGCAGACTATTTCTCTACTTATCAACACTACTAATGGTGATTGTATCGTGTGAAGATATTGTTTTGTTTTGGCAAGGGGCCATGTAATAAGCGGAATAATACATAGAACGTGCCGGTCATTATCGAAAATAATACCCTTCAGGGCAAAACAAGACACCTCCGGTTCGCATCGGGGTCCGGTTCGCCCCATCTGGGCTTATTTTCCCGATAATGACCGGCATTCTGTACAACATTATCCCACATATTTCATATAATACTGACCAACATTGTGCGCGAGAGACATACGATTGTACACTTAACACTTTTGTAAATACCATATATGCTGTACATTCGGAAAATGCCAAATTTGGTCAATGGGATTTACTGTTTACCTGTCCTAAATGTGCATGTGTGGTATAACCCCCCCATGTGGCAGCAGAAATAATGGCTTTACAACTGGTTTGGTTATAGTGGATAGACCTTTTCACAATTAAAATGTACTGTTCAAACGCAACTATGAGAAGGGGCACCTGCTTTTTTGTGTTTTAATTTGGTGCAAATGAGATAGTAATACTGAATGATTTTTCACAACTTAACTGATCGGAATGTGCAAACATAGGCGAACTTTCGCAGTGAGCACGTTGACTTTAAACAATAAAATGTAAACGATTTTTAGACAACGTTCTAACCATTCATTTTAAACTGTAAACAAACTGTAAACAAACACATGGCTACAAGAAAGGCCATTGTAGTGGCTGCAGCCTATATGATAATTGACGAGTTTACAGAAGAAGGTCTAGAAGTTGTCGATCTCGTAGAAAGTATAATGCAGACAAGGAATTCAGACGATTTAAGTTTAGAGGTCTACGTCACCCAAATTGTGCCCACTTACTGCGATGTCACGTTCAGATCCCATTTTAGGATGCACAAGACATCAGTTGAAGTGAGGGTGCTATATGAAACGATTCATCTATGGCTTCATGTGTAGGAATGGAATGAATGTTTTCAATATAGACATATAGTGTTCAGTCTGTGTTCCAGGTCTGCTTGCAGAGAAGGACCTCTTCTGACAGTGGGCCTATGTTCACCAACGTTTGAATCGTTCGCAAGCGCCGCAAACATAGGTGAAGGGTTTATTAACCATAGTTAATAAACCAGTGGTATGGGTTATTAACCCATACCACTGGTTTATTGATTATGGTTAATAAACCAGTGGTATGGGTTATTAACCCATACCACTGGTTTATTGATTATGGTTAATAAACCAGTGGTATGGGTTATTAACCTGTGTTATGGGTTATTAACCTGTGTTATGGGTTATTAACCTGTGTTATGGGTTATTAACCTGTGTTATGGGTTATTAACCTGTGTTATGGGTTATTAACCTGTGTTATGGGTTACTAACCTGTGTTATGGGTTACTAACCTGTGTTATGGGTTACTAACCTGTGTTATGGGTTATTAACCTGTGTTATGGGTTATAACCTGTGTTATGGGTTATTAAGGCAAGGCAAGGCAACTTTATTTATATAGCACTTTTCATACACAAGGCAGACTCAAAGTGCTTCACATATAAACATTGTCATACAATAAAATTAAATAATAGATAAGTAAAAGAAAACATATGCAAAGAAATTAGTAAAATAGTGCAATGTATCTTTCTGGTAAAAATAGAAAATAAAGGAGAAGTTAAAAAGGCATGTTAGTACGTAAAAGAAAACATATGCAGAAAATAGAAAGTAGTGAAAAGTAGAAAGAAAGTAGTGCAATGTATTTAAGATCAGAACATGGTACTTTCTCTGGGACTCCAACCCGGACCCTATTCTAGGACTCTAACCCAGATTCCAGGACTCTAACCCAGACACAAGTTGGGATTCTAATCACAAACTAACGGCCTTATTCTGGGACTCCAACCCAGACAGACGTCGGGACTCTAACCCAGACAGAACTCTTTCTCTGGGACTCCAACCCGACCTAAAGGAGCTTGGTCCTTTCTCTGGGACTCAAACCCAGATTCTAGGCACGGCAAGGCAAGGCAACTTTATTTATCATACAATAAAATAAAATAATAGATAAGTAAAAGAAAAACATATGCAAAGAAATGGGTAAAATAGAAAAAAGGCATTTTAGTATTAAAATAGAAAATATAGAAAATATTAACCAATAGAATATTAACCAATAGAAAATTAACCTGTGTTATGGGTTATTACCCTGTGTTATGGGTTATTAACCTGTGTTATGGGTTATTACCCTGGATTTGCCTCATTTTCTTTACTTTACACAGGTTTATGCTTATTGTCATGCAGGAACCATGAACCCATGAACAAATGCATATAAATAATATATCTATACACATATATAATACAAACCGATAGCTTCAGGAGGAGAATGACAAGGAGAATCCTTCCAACGATGATGGCATTACCTAGATACTTTCAAAGATTGTCTGGCAAATTTGGCTCTTTTCATAACTAGTCCTTTCATTGGGGATACATGTGTCGATGGATCGGTTGCCAACAGGAGTTTTTGAGTGATAATCTTGTTTGGCTTTTGAAGGCTTACGGCTAAACGACGTGCATGGTTGTATTGAGAGGAGCGACTGGACTTCAGTAGATGGTCTCTGTGTTTCATCTCAATTATTCTGATTATGATATGTAATCCTCTACAAGGTTTCCACAAGAATCCAAAAATTATTGTTCTATAATTCACAGCTTTTTGTTTTTGTTAAGTCTGTTTATTGCCAACCGTTGGAAGCTGCTTTTTAATATAGCCATTGACATTCCTTTATTTTGAGAGGGTTCATATAAATATCCCTCCCACATTAAGCTCAAGGGGGTCTTACTTTACTGCTAACATCAAGCCCAATGTTACAAAGTCAACATTCAGTCAGAAGTTGCGTCATCAGATGGAAGCGGTTGACGTCCTTCTCCCTCCACCCCAGCGGTGCCCCATAAGATCGGCCGCATCATCGAGGCCAGCCCCGCAGACCGCTGCAGGCGCCTCAAGGTGGGCGACCGCATCCTGGCAGTCAACGGACAGTCCATCATCACCACGCCCCACGCCGACATCGTGAAGCTCATCAAGGACGCCGGGCTGGCCGTCACGCTGCACATCATCCCGGAGGAAGGTGGGTACCCTGGGAGGGCGAGGAAGGTGGGTACCCTGGGAGAGAGGAAGGTGGGTGCCCTGGGAGGGAGAGGAAGGTGGGTACCCTGGGAGAGAGGAAGGTGGGTACCCTGGGAGAGAGGAAGGTGGGTGCCCTGGGAGGGAGAGGAAGGTGGGTGCCCTGGGAGGGAGAGGAAGGTGGGTACCCTGAGAGGGAGAGGAAGGTGGGTGCCCTGGGAGGGAGAGGAAGGTGGGTGCCCTGGGAGGGAGAGGAAGGTGGGTACCCTGGAGGTTATATTGAGGGGGGTTGTCATTCTGATCCCTCGGTGTGCATTAATTGGAGTTTGCATGCTGTGTTTATCAATGTCTTGTAGCCGTCTATAGAAAGCCTTCTGGCGGGAGGGTCTCGACCAGCCCGTATGTGAACGTCCTCAGAGCCACAGGGACTGAGAGCCCTCGGTGCCCAGAAGCAGTCAATGAAAGAACATAAAGGCAGCCTATGAACTCAAGAGATGGTTGAGTTGTAGAGAGAAGAAAAGCTTCTTCTTCTTTGTTTTGATGGTGGATGCCATTTAGCATCCTGGTCCTCACCAACTGGAATGTGGTGTGGAATGGGAAGCCGGCATGCATGGAACCCCAAACTGATGCAGGACCTCAATTGTGGTATGAATGAAAGTGGATGCGTTACAGGTTCATGTCCACAGCTGTCTGACGTGAGGAACATGAAAGTATTTCCAGGCCTTAAAAGAGCGTTTCACATGTCATAGGTCAACTGCTTTCACTCAGAGCCCACGTCTTGCTCTGCTGGCTGAACGGTGCAGGGGGCTCGGTGTCCCTGACCTTTCAATTGAGGGGTCATTGTAACCATGGATCCTGGAGACATCCAGTGGCACGTTATATTGTGTCCTCCAGTCCTCATCAGACATTGTGCTATGGCCCGATAGTACGATAGGGCAACAACTGAGGACCAGGTGCTGTTCACTCTAAAGCATGACATTTATTTCATGCAGGATTTAAAACTTGTGCTGTGTTCCAGCTTTATTCACTCTAACCAAATAGAATCCACATTGATTAATTTACCTGCTCAGCATTGTTCTTTCTTTTGGTACCAAGTTTACATATTAAAGTCCTTGTCGTTGTTGCTATGTCCTCTATTTACTATGGATATGTTATGATGGAGGATAACTGAGGATGAGGCCAAGTGATGAAGAGGTCGACCCTATTGAGGAAGAGGCTGAGTGATGAAGGGTTCACTCTATTGAGGAAGAGGCTGAGTGATGAAGGGTTCACTCTATTGAGGAAGAGGCTGAGTGATGAAGGGTTCACTCTATTGAGGAAGAGGCTGAGTGATGAAGGGTTCACTTTATTGCAGATCCTCATTCTGGCCCCAACTCTGAGAAGCAGAGCCCCCAGGCCCAGAAGCAGAGCCCCCAGGCCCAGAAGCAGAGCCCCCAGGCCCAGAAGCAGAGCCCCCAGGCCCAGAAGCAGAGCCCCCAGGCCCAGCCCAGCCCGTCATCCCAGCCTGGCCCCACTGACCTCCAGCCAGGCCAGACAACACCTCCTCCACCTGGCCAGACCCTCGCCCAGACCCAACCTATCCAGACCCCCTCCCAGCCCCCGGGGCCCCCAGCAGGTCCGCAGCCTGCTGGGGGCCCCGGTCATCCTGCTCCGGGGCCCGGTCATCCTGCTCCGGGGCCCGGTCATCCTGCTCCGGGGCCCGGTCATCCTGCTCCGGGACCCGGTCATCCTGCTCCGGGGCCCGGTCAGCCTGCTCCGGGGCCCGGTCAGCCTGCTCCGGGGCCCGGTCAGCCTGCTCCGGGGCCCACTCAGCCTGCTCCGGGGCCCGCTCAGCCTGCTCCGGGGCCTACACAGACCGACCTCCCTGGACCTGGCCAGCCCAGCGCCCCAGCCTCGCACCAGAGCCCGGTCACCCAGCCCCCGGGAGGGGTACCCCAGCTCTACCTGCACGATGGCAGGTGAGGACGCAGAAGAAAGACCACACACACACACACACACACCGCCTCCTGCACAAGAACACACCGATTATTGTGGTTTTAAATGTCTTTATTCGTACAATGTGAGACAACTTCTCCCAACTTCTCCCTCCGAGCAGCACAGCCCAATGGGAGGGGGGGCGCTCGCTTCCTTAGTTTTGTATACAATCAAGAATACATAGTTTAATGTAAATATATTAAGATTTTACAAAACAAAAACATAGTTATTATGGACATAAACCTTTAAATAAAAATTACTTATTTAATTACAGTTAATTTTGTAATTAGACATACATACATACAGTTTTACATACATTTGTACATGTTATTTAAGAAAATTAAAAATAAGAATAACTTTATAATAAGCACAATAATTACACTCAACTTAAACTCTTAAGATTGTATATTGTCACGTTTGCATTGGTTTGATTTGGATTCATGTTTCTATTTGGAGACTCCACCTAAACGTAAATCTTCTAAAACCTTTATCTCTTCTGTACCTCAATTTATTGGCATTAGATAGTGACCCAGGTCCTCATCAGATGTTGTGCTACGGCCCGATAGTACTATTGGGCAACTGATGACCAGGTGGTGTTCACTCTAAAGCATGACATTTATTTCAGGCAGGAATTAAAACTTGTGCTGTGTTCGAGCTTTATTCACTATAACCAAATAGAATCCACATTGATTATTTCACTTGCTCAACAATCTCAATGGTGTTCTCTTTCTTTTGGTGCCAAGATTACATATTAAAGCCCTTGTCATTGTTGCTTTGTCCTCTAATTTACTATGGATATGTTATGATGGAGGATAACTGAGAAAAACAGACATTATCTGATGATTAACAACCCAATTGGGAATTGTCAGATAATGTCCATTATTTTACAGGGATTTGTACATTTGTTTCTGTGAATCTGTAGTATTTATAACCAATTCTTACTGACTGAGGCAGTGGCAGTGCCTGAGGCAGTGCTTGAGCACTGGATGTATCCCATAATTGTTACAGCATATTCAGAGTGTTCCCCGCTCTTAAGGTCACCGGCTCGGCACAGAGCCGAGTTATTGTCGCACCAACAGACCGTTAGGCCTGGGCTTGGTAGAGTCTCTCCGCATACCAGAGTAACAGTTGGCTTCGGCGAGAGTGTTGCGAGACGGTAATTAGCCGGCTCGGTACAGAGCCGAGAGATTATTGCTCCCAGGCTGATAGAACGGTGCTTCGTGGCTCTGTGTGGAACACTTGAGGGAGAGTTGCATGAACAGCAGTTTCATGCCAAGGACTACGAAGTTAGGCAGGCTAGATGAGGTGGAGGCTCTCCTTCATGATAGGCGGCTCTTACACCTGGCTCAGCACATCACTGGGAAACTTGGGGTGCCCCCCCATGGGAAAAACCTAGGAGAGTGGCAACCAGGGTGGACGCCTTCACATCAGAGTTCGCCCAGATTAAAGCCCTATTGCTTAATCTGCAGCCAGAAGGAAACTCCCCAGCCGCCTCCCCCCACAACCCCTGAGTGGGAGGAGGCTGTTCTGTCCACCAGAACCTCCCACAGTCTTGAAGAGATTTTGAAGAGATGGGGGGCAGAGCAGGAGTAGGCGTGACCTGCCTCCCAGATATCGTATTCTGATTCAGAGCGGATGCAGGGCACCAAAGCTTCGAAGAAGATGAATTTAAGCTGGGCTGCTTAGGGCACAGGCAGGGATGTGCTTATCCACAGCATTCTGAACGGAGCCTTTCAGATAGCGCCCTCACAGTCCTACATGGAGGAGCTTCAGAGGTGCTGGTCAGACCCCAGGAGCTTCTATCATCTTTTCAGAGACAGCAAGGCCTTACTGCCATGCAGGACACAGACAGCCATGGGCTGGGACGCATGCTCCCTGTGGAGCCAGCAGTGGTCTCAGTGGTCGCTGTCCAAGGCCTCAGTGCCGCATAAAAGATGATCTTGAGTACGAGGAGCTATGACGCCGATGTGAAGAGAGCTCAGCAGGCTCATGGCGACCCTGACACTAGTCCACCGCAGAGTTTGGTTGGCAAAGTCTCCACTTTGGGAGGCATGCAGGAGGGTCCTCCTCTCTCCTGGTGGTTCCAGGGCAGTAATTTGGCCCCACAGTAGAGCAGAGGTCCACCAGGTGATAAGGCCAGGACACTGGTTCATGTCAATTGACTAGAAGGACGCATGCCTCCACATTCCGATGTGGAAGCATTGTGGCCTCCTACAATGTGTGTGGAAGCATGTGGACCTCCTGCAAGTGCATCCCCTCTAGGCATGGATGAACAGACTTCAGTTGGACACCAGGCAACAAAGGCACAGGAGTTTCAGGGTATCCAGTGCCTCCTCGTACTCCGGCAATGGAGGAGCAAGGTGTATCTTACCACGGGTGTTCCCTTAGATGTGATCCCTTCCCGCCGAGAGGTCGTAGTAACAGACACATACGCCTCACATCCGGTTGGGAAGCGTCATGGTGGCGCAGGACGGTGAGGGGGCTGTTGAGTGCACAGCAGAGGCAGGAGCACATAAATGTGCTAGAACTTGGCACCATATTCCTGTAAATCAGGCATTTTTGGGCTTTCCTGAGTGGCTGGCATATCCTCGTCATGCCCTGAAGGTGTGGGGGTGATCCCTGAAGGGCCAGACCCACTTTTAAATGACTGTGACCAAGCAGTGGTCCAGACTATTTTAAACTCAAGGGCGCAATCCACCAGGTCCCTCCATGAGAATAGATGGAAACTGTATTCCGATTTGTGCAAGATGCAAGTTACCCAGGTAACTACGGTTCAATGAGAACTGCCAGAGTTCTCTGGCAATCTGGGCGAGAAGATTCTGAAGAGACATACTTCAGGATGACAGGAGCATTTCTGCTTCTGAGCGGATAGCGCCCTATGTCATGCAGGGTCACAACGTGACTACGTTGGTATACACACTCGACCTGCGCATGCACGAGAGGGATACATCCAGTGCTAAAGCCCTGCCTCTGGCAGTCAGTTGGAATTCATAAAACTGTGGTTGCATACCTAACTCTTGTTCTACAGTGTAACAAATTACAGTGAGAAATCATATGTAGACTGGCTGACATGACTTGGATGGGGCTATGTTAAAAGCTTTTCTGTTATCTGGATGTTTTCAACAATTTCTTCCCTTATCAACTGAAGAATTAAGCTAACGTCTTAATTACACGTGAATCAAATTTTTACTGTCCACTACCATGCAAGCTAAAATCTAAGTATCACCAACAAGAATCAACTACTAACCCCGATGTGCCTTCTTATTTTTTCTTTAGTGGTACTTTGGTGCCCATATGATTTCTCCATGGAGTTAGGGACTGCCTTTAAGTGAAAGGTTTCCTTGGTGCCACTACAGGTCAGAGGTCAAGGCGAGACAGGATGTAAAGCCTGACATACGACAGCCGCCGTTCACAGACTACCGCCAGCCCCCCGTAGACTACCGTCAGCCACCAGTCGACTACCGCCAGCCCCCAGTCGACTACCGCCAGCCTCCAGTCGACTACCGCCAGCCCCCAGTTGACTACCGCCAGCCCCCAGTCGACTACCGCCAGCCCCCTGGCCTGCTGGAGTTCAGGCAGCATGGCGCTGCTACACCCTTCCCTCTGGGGCTCCCTGCTGATTTCAGACCCCAGGTAGGAAATATACCTCCTTGATCCACTAAACAGTATTTTCTGAAGGTGTGGGGCTTGATTCAGCACTCAAAACATAACACTATTCTTATTGTTCAAATGTGGACAAATGGTTAAAAAATCCCTAATATCAGCAGTTACCCTGTAAGGACCCTCCATAACCCCCAGTGTCTTGCACCTTGATGACATGTTTCTTAATGTAGCAGGCTCACGTTGGATAAAAACTTCAGATAGTTGACTAAATAGTGAATTGTAAACCATTGCCAAGTGCTAGCATTAGAAAGATGAGCCGGTGGTTGTCATGGTGCTCACCTTGTGGTGGTTCCAGTGGTTGTCATGGTGCTCACCTTGTGGTGGTTCCAGTGGTTGTCATGGTGGCGTTCACCTTGTGGTGGTTCCAGTGGTTGTCATGGTGCTCACCTGGTGGTGGTTCCAGTGGTTGTCATGGTGGCGTTCACCTTATGGTGGTTCCAGTGGTTGTCATGGTGGCGTTCACCTTATGGTGGTTCCAGTGGTTGTCATGGTGGCGCTCATCTTATGGTGGTTCCAGTGGTTGTCATGGCGCTCACCTTGTGGTGGTTCCGGTGGTTGTCATGTTGCTCACCTTATGGTGGTTCAAGTGGGAGTCATGGTGTTCACCTTATGGTGGTTCCAGTGGTTTTCATGGCGTTCACCTTATGGTGGTTCCAGTGGTTGTCATGGTGGCGTTCACCTTATGGTGGTTCCAGTGGTTGTCATGGTGCTCATCTTATGGTGGTTCCAGTGGTTGTCATGGCGCTCACCTTGTGGTGGTTCCGGTGGTTGTCATGGCGCTCACCTTGTGGTGGTTCCGGTGGTTGTCATGGTGCTCACCTGGTGGTGGTTCCAGTGGTTGTCATGGTGCTCACCTGGTGGTGGTTCCGGTGGTTGTCATGGTGCTCACCTGGTGGTGGTTCCAGTGGTTGTCATGGTGCTCACCTGGTGGTGGTTCCGGTGGTTGTCATGGTGCTCACCTGGTGGTGGTTCCGGTGGTTGTCATGGTGCTCACCTGGTGGTGGTTCCGGTGGTTGTCATGGTGCTCACCTGGTGGTGGTTCCGGTGGTTGTCATGGTGCTCACCTGGTGGTGGTTCCTGGACTGCAGGACTATGACTACTTCACTGTGGAGCTGGAGAAGAGCTTGAAGGGTTTTGGCTTCAGTATACGCGGGGGAAGAGAGTACAAGATGGACCTGTTTGTCCTGCGACTTGCTGAAGACGGGCCGGCCATCCGCAACGGACGCATGAGGGTGAGTCGGCATTGGATGACTCTCTCTCACACACATCTCTATCTCTGTATGTCTCCCTCACTCCTCTGTTCCTTTATCTGTCTTCATATATCGGTGTCTCTCTCTCTCCCTCTCTGTAACTCTTTCTCTCTCTATGTCAGGTGTATGCCAGGTGTATGCCAGGTGTATGTATGTGAAATTTGAACCCAAAAGCTCATTAGGGCACAGGGCCGCTGTTGACAAAAACTAAACAAATAAAGAAGAGCCTGGTCACCTGGTCAGAAGCGTAGTCGGGGTGGAGGGGGGGGGGGGGGTAAAGTAGAGCCTTTTGAAATCTTTTTATTCTTTTCTAAATCCCATTTAATTTTTTCCCAAATTCAGTTTTTTTCCAGTTATTTTTTATAAATTCTTCGTTTTACGATTTTGCAAATTTTATCATCAGTTACTTTTGTGAATTAATAAAACGTCAGCAAAGAGATATAACAGTACTTTTTTAATGATGCACACATTATTTATTGCATTATTTGGAACTAAGGAACGATTGTGAGCAAGATAGAGAGGCAGATACCTTCTGACAGATTCACGATATTCACCACGTGGTGGGCTAGATAGAGGCAGAAACCTGCTGACAGCATGTCAACATTTCACCAAGTTGGCTGGTCGTAGGTAGATGCATAGTTTCTGTCTTGCTCTAGTGCTGGTGTTTTGAGGAGGCATGCTCTGGTCACACGGAGCTGGTCCTCTTTCCTCACATGGGCTTTAGACTTGTGGTCATCATAAATATTTTTATGGGTCCAATCAATATTATGTTGACAGAATTTGCTCGAACTGTGTCTCTCTCTAACTGTGTCTCTCTTAGTCTGTCTCTTTCTAACTCTGTCTTTATCTGTCTCTATCCAACAAAAGAGGAACATTGTATACACACAACCCTTTCTCTATGGCTTCCTCTTTTAATGTCCTAACCCTTTAACTTCACCCTTCCACACACACACACACACACACACACACACACACACACACACACACACACACACACACACACACACACACACACACACACACACACACACACACATACAAACACACTGCTTCCCTTGCCCCCACAGGTGGGCGATCAGATCATTGAGATCAACGGGGATAGCACGCGCGATATGACACACGCCCGTGCCATCGAGCTCATCAAGGCGGGGGGCCGCCGCGTGCGCCTGCTGCTCAAGAGAGGCTCGGGACAGGTGCCCGACTATGGTGAGCCAGCCGCTAGACCCCTCTCCTCGTTACCTTTAGCTCTAGACCCCTCT
The DNA here is from genome assembly GCA_900291075.1 of Melanogrammus aeglefinus. Classification (NCBI taxonomy): domain Eukaryota; kingdom Metazoa; phylum Chordata; class Actinopteri; order Gadiformes; family Gadidae; genus Melanogrammus; species Melanogrammus aeglefinus. The sequence continues at coordinate 31,036 of OLKM01002393.1, read as the reverse complement.
CCTCGTTACCTTTAGCTCTAGACCCCTCTCCTCGTTACCTTTAGCTCTAGACCCCTCTCCTCGTTACCTTTAGCTTTAGACCCCTCTCCTCGTTACCTTTAGCTCTAGGCCCCTCTCCTCGTTACCTTTAGCTCTAGACCCCTCTCCTCGTTACCTTTAGCTCTAGACCCTCTTCCTCGTTACCTTTAGCTCTAGACCCCTCTCCTCGTTACCTTTGGCTCTAGACCCCTCTCCTCGTTACCTTTGGGCTCTAGACCCCTCTCCTCGTTACCTTTAGCTCTAGACCCCTCTCCTCGTTACCCTTTAGCTCTAGACCCCTCTCCTCGTTACCTTTAGCTCTAGACCCCTCTCCTCGTTACCTTTGGCTCTAGACCCCTTCTCCTCGTTACCTTTAGCTCTAGACCCCCTCTCCTCGTTACCTTTAGCTCTAGACCCCTCTCCTCGTTACCTTTGGCTCTAGACCCCTCTCCTCGTTACCTTTAGCTCTAGACCCCTCTCCTCGTTACCTTTAGCTCTAGACCCCTCTCCTCGTTACCTTTAGCTCTAGACCCCTCTCCTCGTTACCTTTGGCTCTAGACCCCTCTCCTCGTTACCTTTAGCTCTAGACCCCTCTCCTCGTTACCTTTAGCTCTAGACCCCTCTCCTCGTTACCTTTGGCTCTAGACCCCTCTCCTCGTTACCTTTGGCTCTAGACCCCTCTCCTCGTTACCTTTAGCTCAGGACCCCTCTCCTCGTTACCTTTGGCTCTAGACCCCTCTCCTCGTTACCTTTGGCTCTAGACTCTGCTCCCCACTTGTAAGTTTTAGTTCTAGACCCCTCTTGCTTGCCACTCATCAGCTCTAGCCTTAGCATTCCTTCATTTTATAGCCTCTAGATCTCCTCTCCTCGTTACCTCTCTTTCACTCTCTCTGCTCTCCCATCTGGATATTTCCCTATTTTTTTCACAAACTAACAATACTTTATTTTTAATGATGCAGTAAAGATTCTAGTGACAGTTTCAGAACATTGAAGAAAATGTTGTGGTTGTGTTTACCGGCTCCTTGCAAAGTGCCTGAAGATGTTTCATACCAGGTCAACACTGGTAACGCCGTGACAAAGTAAGCGACAATGGGCCTTCTTATTATAGGCCCAACTTTGTTGCGTTTTTTATTCTCTCTTTGTTTTAGCCAGTACGCATCTTTGGGTATGATTGTTATCATCATCACAAGTGTATATTTACTTCAGTTATGTGGAACAAGTGCTGTAGTAATATTGCTATTAAACAATGGTGACCAACTAAACAATTATATAATCAGAATGTAGTCATGGTCAAGGAAGTTTGGGGCAATTCACTCTGAAAAGTTCAACACATCACATCCCATTCTCCTTCAACACCCTGTTGCTAACTTACTTGAGGTTAAGTTTTCTTGAGTTTGTTGAATTTCCAAACTGAATAAATACCACACATAAACACAGAAACACGCTGCTAAGACACTGCCTTGCTAAGTGGGCCTTCATGCCCATTGGAGCAGGTTCCAAATGTCTGCTTGATCAATCAAGGTTCTCTGAAGGACCCGTAGTAAAAATAAGCCGTGGTTCAATTATACGTGTTGTATAATCTCATACAACACGGTATAATGGGCGTTGTATTTGTGTTATACTATCATGGAACCGCTGCTTTTCACATCCACACACAGCCCTCAGCCAGAACAAATCCAAACACACTCCTCACATCCACACACACCCCTCAGGCAGAACACATCCAAACACACTCCTCACATCCACACACACCCCTCAGGCAGAACACATCCAAACACACTCCTCACATCCACACACACCCCTCAGGCAGAACACATCCAAACACACTCCTCACATCCACACACACCCCTCAGGCAGAACACATCAACACACTCCTCACATCCACACACACCCCTCAGGCAGAACAAATCCAAACACACTCCTCACATCCACACACACCCCTCAGGCAGAACACATCAACACACTCCTCACATCCACACACACCCCTCAGGCAGAACAAATCCAAACACACTCCTCACATCCACACACACCCCTCAGGCAGAACACATCCACATACTCCTAACATCCACACACACCCCTCAGGCAGAACACATCCAAACACACTCCTCACATCCACACACACCCCTCAGGCAGAACACATCCAAACACACTCCTCACATCCACACACACCCCTCAGGCAGAACACATCCACATACTCCTAACATCCACACACACCCCTCACAACCACACACTCTCCTCACATCAACACACACACTCTTCACATCAACATACTCTCCTCACATCCACACACAGCCCTCACATCCACACACAGCCCTCACATCCACACACAGCCCTCACAATCCACACACGCCCCTCACATCCACACACTCCTCACATCCACACACGTCCCTCACATCCACACACAACCCTCACAACCACACACATCCACACACAGCCCTCACATCCACACACTCCTCACATCCACACACTCCTCACATCCACACACAACCCTCCCAACCACACCACCTCACATCCACACACAGCCCTCACATCCACACACATCCTCACACAGCCCTCACATCCACACACAGCCCTCACATCAGCACGGTGGGACCGAGTGCAGAGCAGAACAAACTCTGGTCGTCCAAGACTGACAAAAACACAAGACTTCACAGTGGTTTGCTTATGCATTACATGATTGTTTTTGTAACAGTGACAAGTGACAAAATGAAGGATTGTAATGTTTAACATCATATATGTACCAGCATGTTAAAAAAAATAAAAACATGATTTTCGGTTAACAGGCACTTTCAAGGAGCTATATGTAACACATTCACTTTGTTAAACCATAACAAAACATGATAGGCCAGCAGAAATTAAGGAAACATGCTGAGTTATAATACTGGCTTCTCCAGCAACAGCCGATAGGATCGTTGAAATGTCTCTTTCAGCAAGTCTTGTTTTGTTTTGGCCTTTGTGTTATCATTCATTATTTGCCGATTACCCCGGGGTTGCCAGATATGAAACTAATTGGCACACAAACACAGAGTGCTGCAGCCCATGCAAGCTAGCAAACAAACTGGACTGCACAGAGTCTACCGACCCAAAAGAACATGTCTCCTCGGAAAACCTCCACGAGCAGAGCTAAATCGAGGGTCAATCTCTGGAGTTTTGAAAGACGGAGACAGCTGGCGTGCCCACAAGGATTTAAGGGCAGATGCAACATACAATAAATAAGTTACACATGTAAACATTAGCTGATCAACTCAGTGTGGGACTTGTTGCGGTTAATTCTCAAAATTGCACTATGAAATAATTCTACCCCCATTACTAGTTAATCTTTTAATTTTAATTAATCCTGCTGTTGTTTATAACAGATTTATGTGGCCTTTTCAATCCTGTGTTCTCTACCACCTCCGTCTCTGTATCTCTCTCTCTCTCTCTCTCTCCCCCTCTCTCTCTCTGTCTCTGTGTGTGTCTCTCTCTCTCTCTCTCTCTCTCTCTCTCTCTCTCTCTCTCTCTCTGTCTCTCTCTCTCTCTCTCTCTCTGTCTCTCTCTCTCTCTCTCTCTCTCTTCTCTGTCTCTGTCTCTGTCTCTGTCTCTGTCTCTCTCTCTCTCTCTCTCTCTATATATATATATATATATATGTGAGTCTGTCCCTGACATCTGTCTGTTGGTTTAACTCACCTGTCTGTTGGTTTAACTCATTTGTCTGTTGGTTTAACTCACCTGTCTGTTGGTTTAACTCATTTGTCTGTTGGTTTAACTCACCTGTCTGTTGGTTTAACTCACCTGTCTGTTGGTTTAACTCACCTGTCTGTTGGTTTAACTCACCTGTCTGTTGGTTTAACTCACCTGTCTGTTGGTTTAACTCATTTGTCTGTTGGTTTAACTCACCTGTCTGTTGGTTTAACTCATTTGTCTGTTGGTTTAACTCACCTGTCTGTTGGTTTAACTCACCTGTCTGTTGGTTTAACTCACCTGTCTGTTGGTTTAACTCACCTGTCTGTTGGTTTAACTCATTTGTCTGTTGGTTTAACCCGTCGCTTGGTTTCTAATGATTAGAACAGACTTCTACTTGCCCTCTCTTAGGAATGGTACCTCCCAACCTGTCCATGTGCATGAAAGGTGACACGTTAAGCTCCCCCTATTTCTTCCTAATGGGCCACTCTAAAGACACGGTTGGTGAACAAACCGCATGCCTCTCTTCTTCTGGCTGTGCGTCAGTACTGTGCATGCATTGATACTTGTGTTTGAAAAGGTTACTTGTGTCTGTGTTTGCCTGTGAGTGTGTGCAAGCAAAGCAAGCAATGAGTTTGAAATGTATGTTTAGGTCGACCTTGTATCATTTGAGGAAAACTGGCAAGTGAACTACGGGTGATTGAATCCCCTCTGAGAGAAGGTCCTTGTCTTCCATTCCATCCCAGGGGTGCGTTATGAGCACAGTGTCAGTGCAGCGTGAATGCATACGTGTTCCTTAGTCACCAAGGGCAGAGATAGGTTTTCGGGGTCCCAGGTAAAGACTGTTTCGGGGCCCCTTCAGCAACAGGCCACAATTGTATAAGTCATAATAAGTCATTCCCTCCCACTCCTTTCACTCCCTCCCTTCTGTTGAAAATAATACTTTTTCTACAGATTTGAGGCATGAAACCTGCACAATAATAATTACTGCAAAAGGACACTGGCCCTGAAAAGTGGAAAGAAAAAACAGCAATGCTGCTTACTCTTTTATTGTGTTTTAAAGAACCCAAACCAAAAACAAAGGGCCAATAACACTGTAGAACAGGAAATGCACAAAGGATCATTGTCTATTAAGCCTAAATGTGGGTAACACATTTAGGCCATCGTTAGAGGTTTGGGAGGAATTAACATGAACTATTCCATATAGGCCTACACCTCTCAAACTGTTTGGTCAAATTATCCAACATCAAATATAAATAGGTAGTTATTCTAGATTTCTTTCTCAGTTCGTAAAACATGGACTATAAAATACGAATGTTAGTAGGCTGGGCTCCTGGTTAAGAGTTAAACAGTCCCAGTTTTGGTCAGGAACAAGGGTGTAAAAATATATATACTGTATATCTCAACAAGCAAACACACACCTCTTCAACTGTTAATGTCCTGAATACGGTGTAAATAGGCTGGCTGTATGCGAGGATGGAACATTCATCTGGCTAGTTAAACCAGCAGTGGTAAAACTATAACCCAGTCGACTATATTCCAAGTTTATTCCCTTTACCTATAAATATATAGAAACACTTCTAAACATAATACCAGCTGCCTTTATTGGCACTTATGCTGTCAAGTACCTTTAAATCATCAATTATTCTTTCTTTAAATTCACTGAATTAGCCTTGAATAAGCCTTGAAGAAGTTGTCATGGCAACTGCTGTTCAATTGCACAACTTAGGTCACCTGTGTTTGCTTTCTTCCGATTGGTTCCGATCTCAAGAGGTGGATGAAGGTCTAGACAGTGATGTGCAATAGTGCACGGACTCCTAGTGAGGCATGTCTGCCTGAGGCCTGAAGGCTACGTTCTGTCCCCCTCTCTATGCAACATGATGTTACTCCCTGACAAGATGCTTGAGGAAGTCTGCATCTCCGCCTCACATTAAACAGATTATTTCTCTTTAATGTGCATGGGTGCAACTGTTGAATGTTTTGGTGATTCTTCCGATGACAAATCCTTTCTTGGTAACGCTTTATATCAAGGTCCTTGTAATAAGCCTTTAATAAGCCGTTAATAGCTAAAAAGACAAATATTATATTGTTATTAACATTAATTGGCGTTAATAAGACTGTCTATAAGTGTTAATAATAACATAATAAACATTTTTATTGTGAGATTATAAGACTTTATAAGTATTTATAATATAAGTGTTAATAAAAGCATTCCCATTTATTGAGTCTTACTCACTAACCTATTATGTCATTGTTAAAACTTTGCTAAGCATTTTTTATGCTTATTAAAGGACAATTCCGGTGTAAAATGGATCTGGGATATGTTTAACATGATAACGAGTGTAAAATGGATCTGGGATATGTTTAACATGATAACGAGTGTAAAATGGATCTGGGATATGTTTAACATGATAACGAGTGTAAAATGGATCTGGGATATGTTTAACATGATAACGAGTGTAAAATGGATCTGGGATATGTTTAACATGATGACGAGTTGGCATTTTCGTTTTGGAGCAAAGAAGCGGCTATAGACGCATTCTGAAGCTGGCTGCTTTTAGCCGGTTCCACCCAAAGGCCATCTTCTTTTTAAGGCTCGGTAGGTAGATAGACGATCACAGAGAGTGTGACATCCATCAGCAACACATCAGCTCTGTGGTCGCCAATCTACCTATCGAGTCGTAAAAACAAGATGGCGTCGACGGGTGAACTACTGATGGTATTGTGTGCATAGAATGTCCTTTTTAATAAACAATCTGTTTATTATGCCTCGTTGTATATGTTACGACCCTTATTATAAATACCAAAAAGTTTAAGTGGTTTGAAGTAGAAATTTAGTTTTTACCATAACAAATTCACCCATTGTTCCAAGTTTATAGCGTTTTGGTGGAATCGGCTAAAAACAACCAAATGTGTCTATGTCCGCTTTTTTGCTACAAAACGAACTTTCCAACTCGTTATCATATTAAACATATCCCAGATCTATTTTACACCGGAATTGTCCTTTAAGGTTAATCTAAAGCGGGAACAATGCTTATTACACGGCTCTCAAGTCTCACGCAATTCAACCCATGCACACGCGCACACGTCACACTCGTATTTCTCGCGCAGAGTAATTAAGGATAGCTCCCACCAATTTGCGCCACTATTTAACAGTGGAAGAGGTAGGAATCAAATGGGCTTCCCGTACGTAGGGTAACCAGACGTCCTCTTTTTGAGACACTTTAAAAAAATATATTCTTTTCTTTTATTAAAGCCTCATACAAAATCGATACATGTTCACATTTAATTTGCGTTACGTTCCTCTGGGTCGTCACAAACTAGTTAGGCCACGCCCTCCCCTAGTCAGTTCTGTTCGCTCTGCATTGGTGGAAGTGAGGAGGGGGAGGGGTTAAATAGAGCCTTCAGATTAGACGGTTTGACTTACTTAGTTACCGTCATGTTTAGTATTTATTTTTTTACCATTATTGTTTTCTAGGGACATTAAAAAAATTATCCTACAGGGGATTGATAAAGTTCTATCTATTGAACAGAAAGAAACACTTGGTCATACTTTACACACTTTACCACAGCATTGGCCAACTGAATGCCACAATATATAATTATGTTTTGCACGTTTGCAACGTTTAAAAGTTAAGGGAAAAGTATATGCCTCTACCGGTGTTGCTTAAGCCAATAAGCCTTTTGAGGCAGTGTTGTTTCTGAATATTAGTGTTAAGGGTCAATAATGCTTACTATCATACATTAGTCGCCATGTCTCTGGACACATTTCCTTTGTATGCAATCACATGTTAATATACTCACTCTGAACTCAGTTCAAAACTTGAGAGCCCTGTTATTAAGGTTAATAAGTCTGTATATGTTGAGCGAGTGTGATCAGTTTTGTGCCTCATGTAATATATCCTTTAAAGGCATTCATTTTTAAGGTAATTTTAAACCGGAAGTTCTGTTTATGCAAGTGGATGATGGCGTGACGCATATGCTTGATGAAGTGTTTGACGAACGTTTGGAAAACATGTTGGAATCGTCAGCACGAGCACCCAAGACCAACAACTGACAGACAAAAGACAGGAACAAGCAAAGAAAACATGGATAAGAGGAAGAGGTCCGAACTGGAGGATAACTCTTTTAAGAGTAAGTTTAAGAATGTAATGCTATAGTAACCGTAGCTGGTTCTAGCTAGCTAGCTGTTTGCTAGCAAACTTTTTTGGCTTACATTACTTTCTTTCAGAGGCTTTGGCATGTTAATGTTGAGCTAACGTTTAGCTTATGCTGTCATATGCAACTAGGTAGCTAGGTAAACGTATCTAATTCTAACAGTTGTGTCATGAATTCATGTCTAAACGGTCTGCTAACTGTCTATTGTGGTCAATGTTCTTTGTGTTTCTTTATACAGTAACAAGAAAGACCAGCCTGAAGAATTCCCAACCATCCCCTGGGGGCGTGGAGAAGCCGGACTCGGATTCTTTTTTTTTTAAATATTGATGTTCAAGAATACGTTCTGAAATAAATATTTTTCAAAAGAGCTGTTTTAAAGTGTGTTTTTCTGCTTCATCGCCATAACATTGTATTGACATATTGAGGGGACAACAACACCGATAACCTTTGTTAAGGATATCTTATTTCCATGTATTTGTATTTACCTTTTATCAATCTTGATAATATATAGTACTCATAAACTGTTAATAAGTGTATAAGAAATTCATAAGACTATTATTAATGTTATTAAGCAATCAATAAATAGTTTCTTATAAGGGCTTATAAAATTCTTATAATCTCACAATAAACATGTTGATTATGTTATTATTAACACTTCTTGATAGTCTTGAGAACATAAATTAATGTTAATAAGCATATAATATGGTCTTATTACATATTAACTAAGGCTTATTACAAGGACCTTAATATAAAGCGTTACCGTGAGCTGTTTGGTGTTAAGTTAAGGGGTTTCTGCAGTAAGGGCCAGAGTAAGGTTCCGTAGGAAAGCAAAGGATCATGGGAATAAGCACCACACTCTGAAGCTATTGTTCAGCGTGTTTCTGTCTTCTGATTCCCTTGCTTTCCTCGACAGACAGTGGCAGCCCCTGGGATCCCCTTTCTACAGCCCACCATGCCCTGCAGGAAGTGACCCTTCACCCCCGTCCCCCTGCCCACCTTTTCTCCTCACATCCTGCCCCTGACCTCCACCCCGAGCTCCCTCTAGAGGTCAGAGTGTGCATGGCAGGCCAGGCTCAACCGCTGACGGACCAGGGGTCCATTAGAGGGGCTTTGGGTGGCCGGACCACCCAGCAGAGGTGCACCGTTGAGGGCCAAGGAGTGCCACAAGGGCCTGGGGAAGGGGAGGAAGGAACATGGGCATGCCAGCCGGGGCCTATGACCCGAAAAGCCGTCCTGGGGAGAACCACCAACCGAAGAGAGATGCAGAGTGACCCTAGCGCCCCCTGTTGTGAGAGTCAGGACCTGCAGAGTGCAGGCTCGGCCTGGCTGTGGGACTCATTAGTTGATGTGAGTGTGAATGGAGGTGCTCCTCCAGGCAAACTTCTTGACAGGCTGGAGCCAAGAGATTCGCTTCCCAAGGAAGGAAGACGGTTCAGTGGTATCAGCGGGCAGTGCTGCCCCTCTCACCGGGCGGAGGGGTTGACCGGGCGCAGCTGCACTGCCTTCCCTGGACCCTGGAAGTCCCCTGGGCCTGGTCGACTGCCTGGGACTCTAAGGTCCTGGACCTCCACAGTGAGCAGATAGACTGGATCTAGCTGGTTTGGACCAGATCAGACTGTTGGACTCTTTGTGTGCACGTCCCCTACCATCTGGTTTGAAGTGAGGAGAATAAAACTCTTCTGTCCATCTCAGCATGTTGGTTCAGCCTCTCCTTGAAAAGTCATGTTTCTGTTAGTTATTACAAGATGATAACACCGACCACCTTAAAAAGCAGAGGGACCTTCAAAGCTCTTGAAGAATACAGCCTACAGTGCTGATTCACACCTCTAACACCAGAGGTAGTCTATGATAATCACATTTATTGATTTGTGAACCACTTTCTGGTTCCGAAAATGCTACTTGCCTATGAGAGATATTTGAAACAAATAATTTTTCTTCTAGGAGTGAGGATGACAGATGGGCCTAACGGGCAGTAACAGAGGGTTCTGTTAACAAGACACACGTTAAATTTCACATGCCTACCAATATATCTTATACTGTAAATGTGAAAATGAGTGGAAAATATGTACATTTTATCTACTCCAAAAATATGCCCATGTTCAGGTGTTTTTTAGCAGTTAGAAACCCATTGTAAAGAGAAGAAACATTATTTTGAAATCCAAACGTCCATTGCCTTGTCTATATCTACATATCAACGACTGTGAAGTCCCCATGTCACCACTAGGGCGTCTCATTAGTGCATGGACTCAGGCCACCATGTTGGTACTACGGAGCTCTTGTTTAGCGCTACCATCTAAAGAGAATCTCCTTCATCACACCTCAGTTCATAAATGTATGAAAAATAGTCTCTGTCGGTTTAGTTAAATTTAGGAGTTGCTGAAAAAATTAAAACAGTTGGCTTTAGCTTAATCCATTACCTGTAAGTTCCATCAACTACTTTGTTGCAACTCGTTCATTTAGACCATCATGTACACATCTAAAGACTGGTGTCTTCTAAACAGGGGAAGGGGGGATTTGTCCACTTTCTATTCAACAGTTATATGCCTTTTACTGTGCTACATGTACCACATCACTGTGGCCGAGAAGATCAGAGGAACAGAGCAGTTGGAGGTTTGGTGGTGGGGCAGAGTGCCTTACTTGAGCTAATGCAGGGCTGTTACCATTGGGGTTCTGTTCACTTTCTTTTCTATTTGATTTTAGACTTCTACACAGAGCAGGGGGGGGTGTACCTCCATCTGTGTAGAATACGTCCGGTAGTGAAGCTGGTGGCGCAGAGTAACGCCCCCCCCCCCTTTCCCCCTTAGTGTTAGGAAGTGGCCAACATGTAGCCTTCAGTAATCTGCTAGTGGAAAAACGCAAAGGAAACCTTCAAAGCAGTCTAAAAAGAGGACTGTTGTCAAGCTGGTTATTTTGTTAGGTTACACAGAAGTCATACAAAACAGACAGCAAGTAATTGACAAGTCAGAAGAAATTATAACCAAATTGTCGAGTAGTCCATGTTAATTTAAAATGTATTGTGAAAATCCAATAGCCATCGGTTGTGAATTTCACCAGCAGGGGTTTGTTAGTTAGAAGCATCAACGGCTCTTTGCTGGAGTTCAGACACAAACCACTATCCTATCTGATGGAAATTTGTTTTAATAGTAGAAATGTCTTCAGTATACTTGGTTCAAATATATCAGCATTGGTGTCAATTGATCCATTCCCAATAGGTCAACAGTTTTTTTTTTATTGCATTTGAACAATGCCTCCATAAGAATCATTTCCTTTGACCATCATAATGCATGCTACAGCTGAAATAGTCACTAAAAAGTAACAACTCTCTTTTTGTTTTGTCAGTTAGATAATTTTGTCAGGACAAAACAAATGGCTGTCTTATCAGAAACAAGGAAACATCAAAGCGCTGCGTGAAACCACCAGCGTCTGTCCGGTGACCGTCACCAGGGGAACCAGAAGGCTTGGGGAGAGGAGCTGGCTTATATGCAAGTGGTTCATTAGAGCTCATTTTGATGAGCTGTGAGGCTGACCTTTAGACTACCATGAACAAAAATAGATCTTGTACAAATACATAGTGAATAAAATGTATATGGTGATTCCAAGTACATCCACATGGTGTTCCATTTTGTCTCATTTGATATCATCGGTCCCGACCTCTCTGACCTTGCCCTTGCACATGAACTCATACGGCGTTGTATTTAACTCTTGTTCAAGTGCAGTAGTGACTGAGGTGCACACCCGGGCAGGGTGTGCCGCTGATGTCTCCAGAGTTACGGCGCTCCCAGCAGGGGGCTTTTGTATGGAAAGACGAAACGTTGACCAGTCCCAATTGAATCCAATATAAGTGTGGTGTTGACTGTGTAGTATCCACTCTGTACAGCTGTATTCCTACAGATATGCTTTACTGTATCATTGATACTGTAGTTTCAAAGACGTGAACAAATATTTTTATGAAAGGCGAGAGTACGCATATATTACATTTTGCTAAAAAAAAAGAAATCTTGTTTACTGAAGGTATTCTGAAATATTGTCAAATAAACTGTTGACATGGTGTAAAATATTTTCTGCAGGATTCTTTTTAATTATTGCTTATTTTCTTAGAGTAATATCCAGAGCCAAATATGGAAAATGAACACAATGGAGTCAATGTCTTAGAGTCGTTCTTCTCATATGGCTTCAGATGAAGGAGAAGGGGGGTCACAATCACCATGGAAACAGACTGAAGGGATGGACCGGGAAAGCCTTATTAGATATCCACTGTAAATCTGTGGCTACCTATTGTTATGTTATAATTTGTATAATATCATTTTATAGAAGACACACGCACACAAATTCATTCAAACATGTTACACCCCGGAAAGGCGGAGGAATGATCACCAGAGTGATACAGTGTTTCCTCAATGGTCTTTAATTTTATATCTCTTTTATAAACTGCAAACTCAAAACCATCACAGTGCATAAAACCCATTACAGAAATCGAAAATGAGATTAATTTGCAAATGTATTGCAACATGTACACATTTTGTTAATACAAAATGGGGGCTGCACTTGGCAGGGCCACGAGTCGCTCTTTGCTTACGAGCAGGTCTTTGCTCACACACACACGCTCAAACCCCTAAAACACTCTCGACACAATCTCAATCCAGTCAAGCCCAGCCTACAAGGTTTAAACATCCACAACATACCTGAAAAGCGATCAAGCGAGAGATAGACAGTATTTCCTCAATGTTTTAATTTCATGAGGGTGATATGTAGGTTTATATTTGACAATGATTACATAGAAAATATGAGCTATAATTTGGATTTATAGTGGATGCTTAATGTTCCAGGTGTAAAGCAGTAGGATTGACCCTTCGCTTCAAGTGTTCGTACTGACTGCATGCGGAAAGAATCTTTCTCCGGGTCATAAATTCCAGCCGTGGATACTTTTCACACAACTTCCTTATATTCAATATGATCATTCAATATCCTTTACAAATGTGTTTTGTTAAATGTGTTGTTGCAGTGACCTTGACCAGCTCTGGACACTCATTTTACTACAAAGGTTTAAAATGATGGATCATCTCAAAATGGGTTTCAAAATCAAAAGTGATGCAAGAATCGCCTCCTTTCCATTGGCGTAGGAAATGTGTTTAAAACTACCAAAATTTTCCTCATGCCTAGGTCAGCGGTTGTCAAAGTGGGGTACCTGGATGGATGGGTACTCATAACTCCAAGGTACCTGGATAGATGGGTACTCCGGGGTACCTGGATAGATCCGGGGTACCTGGATGGGTCTAGAGGGTCCTTCTCTGAAGCATGGACAGGGGGTTTGTTTCCCAAGAGCATAGATCCTAACTTCCTTAGCAACCTACATCTTAGGGACTCAACAGATAATAGGAAAGTGTTCCCCAAAACCAATTCACCTCTATAGTAAGCTCACACCAGCGGCAGCTCGCCTGTAGGGGGCGCTGGGGATCCGCCCCCCCCCCCCCCACTGACCTGCCTCCCTGGTTTATTTTTTTTTCTTTTAATAATTTTTCTCATTTTGAGAAATAATCTATGTTAATTGCATTCGAATAATGCATTTACTTTATAATATCTTTAGAATCCTCCATAATTATATCTTCATTCCCTTTCATGTTGAACTTATCATTTTGTGGAAGTAGGTGTCTTCCCTGGGGCGCCAGTTCGCTCAGCACAACAAGCTAAGTTAAGTACATTGAAAAGTACATTATTTCACCAATCAGCGTCGTCGAATTGTATGGCTTGTGGGCGCTCAAAATACCACTGTTTCCCTGTGAGTTCAGCTAACCCCAAATTCAGTTAAGTCTTTGCTTATGAATCCCTTCGAAAGAAGAACATTTGCAAAAAAATTGCAAGTAAAAGAACTCAGACCAGAATAGCCAGAACTGAACATAACCCAACAAGCAAGAGAAAAGGATAAAGCCTACAAGAGAAGTTTTTCCAGAGTTTGGTGCAGGCTTGGCTAACTAGCTGTAGGTATGCCAATACAATTTTTTGCTTTCCTTGTATACTTTTTAAAACAAGTGCGTGTGATAGTTCGTGGACACAGACAGGGTTGACAGACCTGAAACATCTGTCCGAACGGATAAAAAAACCACGAGCGAGCAAGAGTGCATATGAACAACTGTGTGAAGCTAGACATGCTAGAGGTAAGCAACTTCTATTTATTCCACTAGCCTATATGTATTTGTGTTTGTTTGCACATTTTTGTATTCAGAGTTGTCATTATTAGACATACTATGCATACTGTGGCGAGCAGCGCGGTAAGGACGAGACGGGAGCCCAGGTCAAGCGGACTGGGAAGCCACCGTCGTTGTGCCACGGGAGAGGGCGGCCCCAGCCGTGTCCACCCGGGCACCACAACGACGGCAGCAGTGCTTGGCCGGACCAGACTGGTCCTGGCAATCATCCTCCTGCAGGCTGGGTTGGTTGTAGAGCTCCCACTCCGCCTGTTCCGCCACGTGGTGAGCCACATCGAGGGTCGGGGGCCCGGTGAGGCGGACATGCTTTCCCAGCCGCGGCGGGGCAAGTCCCTGAAGGAAGGTGTGAAGGGCTAGTTCATCATTAGCCGCAGCAGGGAAGTCAGGTTAGCCACGCCGGGCGTACAACTGTACGTCCGCCGCATAGGCCCCCAAGTGTTCCCCCTCCCGGCAGCGGCGGCTGGTCAACAACTCCCGGCTGTGGTTGACAGCCGCCCGCTGCCCGAAACGCCTCTCCAATGCCCGGGTCAGGGCCTGGAGGTCCCGCTGGTCCTCCGGGGCCAGGTCCAGGAGCGCCTGCACCGCGGTCCCCTCCAGCGCCAGGGCGAGGTGGATGACGGCCTCCTTGGCACCCCAGCCGTTGTGCCACTCAGCGAGCCCGGACTGTGCCAGGTACGGCTCCAGCTGCGTTGCCCCAGAGAACTTTGGCAGCTTAACCGCTGTCCTTGCCACTAGGGGACAGTAGGCAGCTGCTGGTTCCCCGGCCATTCCGGTCATGGTCACAGGGGGGCCCTGCATCGGCGTCGGTTGGGGCCTCCATGGGCTCGACCGTGAACTCAAGTCCCTCTCCGCGTGCGAAGGCCACATCCCAAATCTGACACCAATGTGGCGAGCAGTGCGGGAAGGACGAGACAGGAGCCCAGGTCAAGCGGTTACGCAACTCTCGTGCCCCATACACCGCACGACTACGAGAGCTGCCTTTATTTAACACGACACACAACACACAGCGCACAGCACACCCAACCAATATACATGTAATTCTCGGTAACGTGGTGGCAACACTACACCCAACAATTCAACACTCCACAACACACAACTACACCCTACCGACCACACACCCCCAATGGTGGATCCCATGTTGGACAAAGCCAGACTTAAAACACAACTGTCCCTGATCTACGAGCATGAGGACTTCAAGGGGTGCAGTGGAGCACCGGCTCTATTTCAGGTTCTAATGGGAAATAACCCGCAAGACACATTCAGCAAAACTGTAAGTCTTCTCAAGATCCTCATCACCACACCAATGTCAACAGCAGAATCAGAGAGATGCTTCTCCACCTTCAAAGAGGATAAAAACTCCTTAAGAACACTACGGCACAAGATCGCCTCAATGCTCTGGGTATGCTATCTATAGAGAAAAAACTCATACGGGACATTCCAGATTTCAGTAAAAGGGTTATTGAGAAATTTGCAGAAAGACAGACGAGCAAATTTCCTATACAAGTAAGAGTTTTCCAAGAGTTCTCTTACTAGTCTCTCTCACTCGCTCTCTCACCCCCTCCCCCTCCTCCTTCTGTTTTGACTTTATTATTTTGTCTGAATGCACCAGAATGCTTTGTTTGTTTGTGAAAATCACAAAAAAATATTCTGAGGGAGGATGCCCCTACAGGGGTTTGGAATGCAAATGTTCAGCCCCCCCCCCCCTCAAATAAACATGGTTCCCGCGGGGTCTTAAAAAGTCTTAAAAGCATTGCATTTATGAATTTGGAAATAATAACTTAAAAAGACTTGAAAAAGTCTTAAAAAGTGTCTTAAAAAATCTGCAGTATAACTTCTCCGTAACACATTCTCCTCAAAAGTTTAATTTCGTCAACCACTATTATTTTGATTAAATAACGTAGCCTAAATGAGTTGCGGTGTGGGTGTCGGATTGACTCGGCTGCCAGGTCGACTCGTGGTCCTAGATGCACAATAATGACGCACTTCCTGTAAACGCTGTCTTTTAAATATGCGTTTCATCCATTCCCATGTTATTCCCAAGTATTAGAGATCTCCTTTTGTTTTCTAATCTACGAATAATAATCTAATGTACAAATTATTGTTGCCTATACTTGGGATATATATAAAAGAAGAATCGGTTAACTCCATTCACTGAACGGGGCGATCCACTTTATTTCCAGCGCTCCCAACACAGAGTCAAAACACCGGAACCAATCATTGAGAATGCAACGTTTCCCCAGGTCCCATATATATCCATGGGTCCCACACGTCACTTTGCTACAGCACTAGTTGCTACAACACACACACACCGACCGCAAACAACAAGCCAAGCAGAAGCGCGAAAAATCTAAAGAAAATCTCAGCAGAAGACAAAAAAGTTTGACCAACGCCATTATTTTATTTTTGAAAGTTTGTTTACGTTATCTAGCTACCCATTTTATGCTGGGGTTATGGGGAAATGTACGTTTAATGACGCGTGGCGAGATAAACTGGCATTTTGACACTGATTGAAACCGGTGGACAAAAATGTTTTCGCGGCTTTTTGCACCGTTTGCAAAAAGATTATTCAGCTTGGTACGATGGGCTTGAAGGCTTCAGAGTCGAATGCCAAGTCGTCCAAGCACATTTATTCCATGAAAGGGAAGGCTCAAACTCCTTCCATCGCCGGAGTGTTTTCTGCTAGCGTGCCAGCCGTGCCTGAATCAGAATCAGAAGCAGATAACCGGCACTAGCAGTGATACAGCAGCCCCTCCAGTTACGACCGCTAGAGTGGATCTGCGCACATCTTTTGGGTCCACACCAACTAAAGGCAGAGGTGTTGTGGACTCTTAATACCATCTCCAAACACCAGTCTTACAATGGTAATGAGAGTATTTCAGAGCTGTTTAAATGCATGTTCCCAGATTCCGACATCGCAACCACATTTACTTCTGGTCATGACAAAACGGCGTACATATCCAAGTTTCGTTTAGCTGTCCATATAAAAGAGGAACTGGGGTCCAAAGTCAACAAATCGCCGTTTGTTCTGATGTTCGATGAGAGCCTCAACGAGACTATGAAAAACAAACAGCTGGTTGTGCATGTCCGCTTCTGGGATGAGGGACAGGTTCAGTCCAGATATCTGGGCTCCCAGTTTATGGGACATTCCACTGCACAAGACCTGCTGTCACATCTCAAAGTAAGCATAACCCTTTTTACTCTACTTTCTTTAACAATGTTTGTTTATGTGTTTATGTACTTGGCAGACGCTTTTGTCCAAAGCAAATACATAAAAATAAGCAATACATAAAAAAACAATCACTATAAAAATTCTGATCACTAAAGGTTGGGTATGGAATTCTCTTTTTTGGCCATTTTTGCAAAATTCCTTGAAATCCTTATCATAACCCACATACAGCCACTGAGTTAGAAGTACTGACATGAAAATTAAACAAGTCAATCATCTGTGGAACGGGCAGGCTCGAAAAACTCCAGCCAATGACTTCCAGAACCACCGAGTGGCATTGGACAGCAAGTATGTCAATCAAACGGTCGTAATGCACTCCCCCGCTCCCCGCGTGTGACCCCTTCGTGCACGTACTCAAAGCTCGTGACCCAAAGAAAGCTTCTGTTTGTTATTATCCTGCGGTAGCTACTGGTGCTAGCTAACTAGCTAATGGCTCGCTCTTGCGCGTCTGTGTACGCGCTCGTGCATGATTTCGCATCCATGTACTTGGAATGGGTGGAGTCAGAGTCAGCGTTGAGTTGTGTTTTTTCAAAAACTGCTGGCGTTTTGCAAATCCCATACCCAACCTTTAAGGAAAGAATGTTGTTAATAAGGAAATGCATAAATGTCAATACAAATAATCACTTAAGGAAAGAATGTTCTTAGTAAAAGAATAATACATAAATAGTTGTCTGTAAGGTCCCTAATCAGTCCTTTTTCATAGCGCAGATGCACAGGTGAACAGATGTGTCATGTTGGCCTACTCCAAAAATGTTGGAATTGATTCCGTCTTCATTTTTATTTTTTTTGCTCTTTTGAAATTCTAAAACATCACTGACCCAAGTATACAACTGTGCATTATAGTGTGTGTGTGTGTGTGTGTGTGTGTGTGTGTGTGTGTGTGTGTGTGTGTGTGTGTGTGTGTGTGTGTGTGTGTGTGTGTGTGTGTGTGTGTGTGTGTGTGTGTGTGTAACTGGTGATGTAGGGAAGCTCGTAATTCCCGAGCTTGCTGACGTGCCGCTCCCATTGACACGTCAGGCCCTGATTGCTGCTCAGCAAAGTGATTCCTCGTTGGCTAGTTGTTTTGCTGCTGTGAGCAGTGATGCTAGTGTTTCTGGTAGACAACAGTCCTTCTTGATGGAGGAAGGAGTGTTAATGCGCACCTGGGTTGCAAGGCCAGGTAGTGGGAAATTGAAAACCAGCGAGGATTGGAATACAGCCCACCAGATTGTGTTACCGGTAGTCTGTAGGCGTCATGTGTTGGAGTTAGCGCATGAGCATTTGTGGTCTGGTCATCTGGGGATTGCGAAGACGTATGACCGGATTCCACATCATTTTTTTTGGCCCGGTTTAAAAACTGATGTAGTTCGGTTTTGCAGGACCTGTACGACTTGTCAGATAGTGGGGAAAACTAATCAGGTGGTACCTCCCTTTCCTTTGCATCCCATTCCTGCGATGGGGGAGCCCTTTGAGCATGTTATCATTGATTGTGTAGGTCCGTTGCCCAGAACTAAAACCGGAAATCGGTATATGTTGACGGTGATGTGTGTTTCCGGCCATTACCAGGGCGTTGACAAAGTTATTCACCACTTTTGGGCTTCCTAGAGTGGTGCAGTCTGACCAAGGTTCAAATTTTCTTTCTAAAACCTTCAAGCAGGCTTTGCAGACATTGGGTGTCTCTCATGCCGTGTCTAGTGCTTACCACCATGAGTCACAGGGAGCGCTAGAGCGCTGGCACCAGACACTCAAGTCTATGCTGAAGAAGTATTGTTTCGAAACTGGTCATGGTTGGGACGAGGGAGTGCCTTTTGTTCTGTTTGCTATTCGTGATGCCAAACAGGAATCACTTGGGTTCAGTCCGGCTGAACTGGTGTTTGGTCACAGAGTGCGTGGCCCATTGAAAATGCTTAAAGAAAAGCTTTTGTCTGGTTCTTCTCCCAAGTCTAGTGTTCCAGACTTTGTCTCCCAGTTTAGGGAGCACCTTCGCTGTGCGACGTCATTGGCGAAGGAAGCCCTCTCTTCTGCCCAGGATGCCATGAAGAGGAGGTTTGACAAAAAAGCAGTGGAGCAACAGTTTGAGCCTGGCGATGAGGTATTGGTTTTGCTTCCCACACCTGGTTCTGCTCTCACTGCCAGTTTTTCAGGACCTTATGTGGTGGAGAAGAAGGTGTCTGACACCAATTATGTGATATGTACGCCAGAGCGGCGGAGAAAGACACGTTTATGTCACATTAACATGTTGAAGTCTTACCATGTCAGGGGTGATGTGGGGAAGCAAGATCCGCGGCCTGTCGATTCCAACATTAACCCCTCTGTGACTTT
>OLKM01002393.1:0-10356 GCA_900291075.1 Melanogrammus aeglefinus | reverse complement strand
TCTTCACATCAGCTTGGTGCTGCCTAGGTTGCCTGCAGACAGCTCAGCAGAACTTTTGCATCTTGTCACGCACATCCTCTGGCTTGTCTGATGCACCTGCTCTCACAGTTTAAACATTTCCAACAGTTCTAACAGTTAAATTACATCAGTTGGCTCTTGCAGTGGCGCCGTGTCAAGTTCACTCACGTAGTGTGTATCTGCCTCTGCAGGCGAGTGGGGGGCGCGGAACCTGCCTTGGCCTCCTTTTGGGCAAAGCGGTTTGCGCTTGATCTGCAGCATCAGAGAAGTGGTCCATTCTCCACCCATGCTGCAGCTGCTTTTGAGGCGCTGGAATTGTTCGGGTCGGCGCAAAATCAAATGTCGAAGTGATTCCAATGCCTCCGGACCGGCGAGGTTTGAAAACAAATGTGTAAGTCTTGCAACTTTCGTACTAGCTTTCGCTAGCCCGGCCGTTTGTTGCTATAGACTTCCATTCTCGCATGAACTTCTCCCAGTTGTGAGGCGTGATCCGTCATTAAAGACGATAGCGGTCGAACCGGTCGGAAGCCTTGTGCCATCTTAATTAGTATTCGGCTCATTTCTAACAAACCATGTAATTTGCATGAAAAGGAGAGTGTAGACAGCGAGCATGGGTTACAGCCCACTAGCTTTATAGCCCAGTCGAAACAACCACCGCCCCCAAGCAAGCTGCGCTGTCCTGTCACGTCAGCACGTTCATAGCTAAAACCATTAAGACTTCAACATTTCTACCGACACGCACACGGTTTGCATGTGTTACTTCGAAGACAACAAAATCTAAACAAAAACACAGAAACAACAGGAAAACCTACATTCATACCAGTCGAGACCCTCACATGGCCGATATCTGAGAGTACCTCCTCTATGCCAGGGCGCCCTGAATTATTCCTATGGCCAGCTCTCCACCGCAAGGTTAGAAATTTGAGGGCCAGATCCAGTCTGCGGACGTCGGCCTTTATACGATTTACGTTTTACGCTTAAAAAAAGGGTTTATTATAATGCAGGATTGACAAATATGGTATGACCAATTAAATTCGTATGACTGACAAAATATACCAATCCGATGGTGGGAAAAGCTTACCAGTTGCTATGTTTTATACTTCACTTTTTACTTGATCTGCTGACCGCTGTGGAGCCATCGAAGTACATATTTTTTAAGGAAAAGGTGTTATGTGGTTAGGAACGTTAAGAATCAGTCTTAACTGGCGATATTTATAGATTCATGGCTCAAATATTCAGGAATCATTGTTTTTGACAGTAACTAACGCTTTACGCGAGTCAGTGATCCACTGCAGGCTTGGTTCGCTGGTGACTAGCACAGGCATTGAGTTCCCTTTTCTCGTGATTATGTCCTTCTCCTTGTCATAGCTCTCAGGAGAACCTGAGTTCCCATTTCATTGAATAAATAAGCGGCCCGTTTCGGCCATTTCGTTTGGTGTCCATATCCATACATGCGTCTTTATAGGTTTGCGTGGACCGCACAACTCCTGTGGAAGACGGATAAATAAACACGAGCAAGCAAGAGTGCATAGATGAACAAACTGTTGTAAGCTAGCCATGCTAGAGTAAGCAACTTCTATTTATTCCACTTGCCTATATGTATTTGTGTTTTGGCACATTTTTGTATTCAAAGTTGTCATTATTAGCATGCTATGCATTAACTGTATTATCTACTGAGAATTGCAGACATTGTCTTTTTTCCCCCTCACATTTATGCTTTTTAATTATTACTGTAAGCTTTACTAAAAAATAAACTGGTTTTGTTTTTATTGTATTGCTGAACTGGGACATGTTTTCTGTGGATTATGTCATCATGTCTGTGAAACCATTATGAGCCATGCCAAGGAGAGGTTTTCTTTCACAAAGCATCTCATCAGTGCTACTCTGTTGCAAGCGACTTGTTCCCACAACGCAGCAAAAAGTTCCCAGATTCAGTGCTGGAAACCACGGTGGATGCCTATATCCATGTTGTGGACAAACGCCAGACTTAAAACAGAAACTTTCCCTGATCTACGAGCATGAGGACTTGAAGGGCTGCAGTGGAGCACCGGCTCTATTTCAGGTTTAACCTGCAAGACACATTCAGCAAAACTCTAAGTCTTCTCAAGATCCTCATCACCACACCAGCCAACAGCAGAATCAGAGAGATGCTTCTCCAACTATAAAGAGGATAAAGACTCCTTAAGAACACTATGGCATAAGATCGCCTCAATGATCTGGCTATGCTATCTATAGAGAAAAAACTCACACAGGACATTCCAGATTTCAATAAAAGGGTTATTGAGAATTTGCTAGTCAGAAAGACAGACGAGCAAAGTTCCTAAACAAGTAAAAGTTTTCCAAAAGTTCTCTTACTAGTCTTTCTCACTGGCTCTCTCTTTGGTGTGCATATTGTATATAGTCCTCTGCAAACCTATTCAGTGTACATACTGTGTGTAAAGTTCTCTACAAACCAATGGTAGCATCAGGCCTTCAGTGTGCATATTGTAAATAGTCCTTTGCAAACCTACTCAGTGTACATACTGAATATAGTCTTCTGCAAACCTATGGTAGGATCAGGCCTTCAGTGTGCATATTGTACTGTATGTAGTCCTCTGCAAACCTATGTTGGTATCATGCCTTAAGTATGTCTTGAACAACCACACACAAAAGTTTGCACATTTACATGAATTTTGTGGAATTCATATTTCATTGTATTTGTCTAACTGCATACTAATGCAGAGTGTAGATAAATTTATGAGTGAAGTGTACCACCACAATGGCTTGGCCGTAACACACTCAAACATTATCTCACTCGCTCGCTCACTCCACTCACTCAGATGAGAGAGAGAGAGAGAGCGAATGTTACCTTGAGTGTAATTCACCGTTTTTGTTGATGTATCTGCACTCTTAATGTTGCTGAATTCTACAAGGCAAATAGATTAACTTAAAACTTAGTTCCCTGGCCCCAATAGTCTTTGTAAGTAAATGTTCTGTTTTGCCTTAATTATTTTGTCAGAATGCATCAGAATGCTTCGTTTGTTTATGAAAATCACAAAAAATCTTCTGGGGGACAATGCCCCCAGACCCCCCTACAGGGGTTTGGAATGCAAACGTTCAGCCTCCCCTAAAATAAATTTCATCATCCGCCACTGTACATCGTGTAGCAGTGATAAAGGGCACATGGTAGTTATCAGTTGGTTTCACACCGGCAGAGCCAGCCATGGAGCTGGCGAGAGCAACGTCATGACGTCACTGCAAATGTCTGCATACGTCTCTTTGGTCGAAGATAGCCTTTGTCCGGGTTGCTCCCTCTAACTTGTTCTGGACCTCGGAAGAAGACCAGAATCCAAGGAGACAGGCTGTCTCCTCCACGGTCCACTGCATTTTTGTCTTCACGTCCATTGTTTACTTCTGTGTTTTTAAAAATGCCGGTCTTCGTTGGTCTTCCTGTTTATGAAGGTAAGGATAACCCCGCCCCCTGCCCCTGTCGTAAAAAGCAGTTCTCGTTCTAGCCCAGCTCAATCCTGGGTTGGAGTTGGAATCGGTTTTTACAGACCGGAGCCGGTCTCCTGGCATTGTGAAACCAAAACACTGGGCTCTAGCTCGAACTATTCCGAGGAACGGGCGCTCACTTCTGTTTGGCGGTGCGAAAGGCCTGTGACCAGACATCCGAGATCAAAACTGGGAACATAATCCCTGAGAAGGAGAAAAAAACGGTCATCTATTTTTAAGTTGAAGAAACAATATATGAGTAGGCTATATATATATATAACATATACAGTATATCCTACATTAACAATGTATGAATACATTAGATATCTATATACAGTGTTGGGAAAGTTCACTTTCTACGTGAACTAGTTCAAAGTTCAGTTGAACGTTCATAAATTAAAATTTTTAACTAAGTTCACAGTTCCAAAAACAAACTAGTTCATAGTTATTTTGTTCAATATGTTGCTGTGAGCTATTGTTTTTTTCCGGTATTTTGAACATTGAGCCCCCTTTCTGGTTTGTCTAG
This sequence comes from Melanogrammus aeglefinus, assembly GCA_900291075.1. Lineage (NCBI taxonomy): Eukaryota > Metazoa > Chordata > Actinopteri > Gadiformes > Gadidae > Melanogrammus > Melanogrammus aeglefinus. The sequence continues at coordinate 6,338 of OLKM01002393.1, read as the reverse complement.
GATGAAACCAAGTGGTTGAATCAAGCATCGTAGCAAAATACAGTTTCTATCGTGTTTATTGCACATAAGCGCATTTTGTAAATCCCATTGATTTCTGTTGGAAGACTCATTGCTCGTTGGCCGGAAATGGAAAGGGGGGGGTGTTCACGTTTGGTTGTAGTCTTTTCGCTCGGATCTAGCCCTACTGTTGAGACGAAGAACGAAGCGAAAAGGCTACAACCAAAGGTAAACAGCCCCCCTTTCCGTTTCCGGCCACAAGCAATGATTCTAGGAGGTATTCTAGTCCGCTGAGCTATGAGCCAGAAAGATAACGTTATGGATTGTACATATTTATAATTCGAAATTCATTGAACAGCTCTCGTTTAGAAAAATACTTGATATACTTGATGCTTTACCTACCAACCTCTTTAATAATGTTTTTTGACTGCCAATAGACATATTGCAAATAGTTAACAACTCTCTCCAGTCAGGCAATTTCCTAAAAGCCTTGAAAACTGCAGTCACTAAACCCCTTTTAAAAAGGCACAGAGCCTAGATGACTCTTATTAACTACAGACCAATATCAAATCTACCCTTCATAAGTATAATCATTTAGAAAGTTGTCCTCCAGCAACTTAATCACTTCCTGGCATCAACTGGTTGTGATGACACTTTCCAATCAGGTTTTCGACCCCTGCATAAAGGGCGGAACCCTCGGACACCGTGGTGGACACCGGTGGTCAGGGAAGCTGTCCGACTGAAGAAGGAGGCCTTTTGGGATATGTTATCCCGGAGGACTCCTGATGCAGTTGCAGGGTACCGACGGACTTGAAGGGCTGCAGCCGCTGCCGTGTCGGAGGGCTAAGCAGCAAGGTGTGCAGAAGTTCGGAGAGGCCATGGAGAAGACTTTCGGTCGGCACCAAGTGGTTTCTGGGAAACCATCCGCCACCTCAGGAGGGGAAAGCGGGGAACCATCCAAGCTGTGTACAGTAAGGATGGGAACTCTGTTGACCTCAACTGAGGAGGTAGTCGAACGTTGGAAGGAACACATTGAGGAACTCCTGAATCCGACTAACATGCCCTCTATGATGGAGGCAGAGCTCGAGGTTGATGTGTTTGGCTCGTCGTCAATTTCCCTGATGGAAGTCACTGAGGTGATATGTTAAAACATCTCCGCAGTGGCCAAAGCCCCAGGATGGATGAGATCCAGCCAGAAATGCTAAAGGCTCTGGGTGTGTGAGGGGCTGTCATGGTTGGACACGCCTATTCTCAACATTTGCGTGGGAGTTGGGTACAGTGCTGCTGAAATTGAGTGTCCAAACTAGGGTGGTGGTCCCCCTGTTCAAAAAGGGGGACCAGGAGAGTGTGTGCCAATTACGGGTTTATCACACTTTCTCAGCCTCCAGGGTAAAGTCTACTCCAAGATGGTGCTGGAAAGCAGGAGGGTTCGGCGCGATCGTCAAACCTCAGATTGAAGAGGAACAATGCGGTTTCCGCGCCGCCGGACGTGGAACTACGGACCAGCTCTCACTCTTGCAAGGATCCTGGAGGGGGCCTGGGAGTATGCCCCATCCGGTCTACATGTGTGTTTGTGTGATCTGGAGAAGGTATATGACCGGTGTCCCGCGGGAGAAACTGTGGGAGGTGCTGCGGGTAATATAACGTGACCAAAGACCTCAACATCGATATTGTCACAAACATGGGCATAACTGGAGAAAGAACTCATTGCTTGAAGGCTTATATCATCGGTTAGTTAATTCCATGTAAATGTTGAACATGTTTTGACATTATCGCATTAACCTTTCATGAGCCAAATGGACCAGCCCAGTTGTATTCAAGTTTGCATTACAATTTTATCTCCAAAGGAACAAATGGGGGAATATTCCCAAGAACAGCGAAATTCCTTAAAATTTAATTGTGACCAGATACTTGTTGTGTAATGAATGTATGAAATTTAGAAACTATTCTGATACATCTGAAACTTATATACCTTTTTTATCAGGTGCAATTGGACCTTATTAAGTAAATTATTTTTCTGATTCAGTCTTTTTTCTGTAGATGCTTTGAGGGGTGAATTTTCAATACTTTTTCCTCATTTACAATACTTAATTATTTTGCATTATTAGAGTGGTCAGCACTATCATGGAGCTACAGTAAAACAGTCTACCCAGTTGTACCAGGAAGAAAACAGTACAACTTTCACAGATTTTTAGCTTGCACATATAGTGTGCAGTACACAGTAGTCTTAACAGTACTAAGATGTGTAATTGATACAGTATGTTGGTAATCCTCTTTTTTAAAAATTATGATTGTATTTATAAAAATCATCCCAAGGCACATCAAAAGAAAATCCTTTATCAATTCCAAAACTTCATATTCTACACTTGCTCCATGGATGGGGGAGGATGTGAGGAGGGGTGACTGTCTTCTGAAAACTGAGGTTAAGAAAGGCATGAAAAAAAGAAAAGAGGATACAAAGGTGTCGAATAAAATGGTGGACGAGGACACCATTCTGACCCTGATTGAGTCCAAGAAGGTATGCACTTTTTACATTGGTAGTAGTTACTCTTGTTATTAATAATTTCCATGGAATGTAACACTAAAAACATACTTTTCAAAACACCAACAGCCACAAAAGAGAAGCCTGCAGGAGGCCTGTGTTGCATTAGGGGTGAGTGATGAGGGATCCATCACTGACCTCATAAACCGACTGGAAGAGCTCCTGAACTACAAAGAGGTGTATCCAAAGTGTAACAGGGGTGATAAATCCCTCACTCACAGGGTATCTGTTTCTCAACTCTCACGGTATTATGTCCAAATCTCGCGGGATGGTCACCTGGGTCACCTGGCGGTGACGTCACGGGGTCACGTGGGTCGGCGCAACCAACCGAGGTTTAGTTTTGAGCCGCTGTAGTTCAGTCTCAGAGAGGGAGCAGTGGGGAAGCTGCATGAGAGACGAGCTACAGGAGCCCCTTACCGTGTCGCAACTGCCATGCCGAGACCGCGACGGCTGAACGTATGTGTAGTGCGCAGCGGACGGCCGGTGAGTCAAATTGTTTGTAGCCCAGTAAAAGACTCTCACCCACTCGCTCAGCCCCTGCCCAACACACGCACACACATCCTTCCCCTACACACTTTCCCACTCATTTCCCCTGGACTCAATTCCCCAACCCAGACGTGGGTTTACATAAACTGTGGGGGGGCAGCTGGGATCATCTTTTTGGTGTTCATAATGAACCAAGCGTATGGGTTTTTGCTTATGTTCTGACTCTGACTTTGTTATCTGTTGATGAATCTGAATCGTGAATATCTGAATGTGCATATATGCAAATGATTGAAAAAAGTTAACTTACCGTAATTCTTTAATTGTCTGCCTTTAGCAGATCGGCCGGTTCACTGTATATAATATCATTTTATTGCAGGATACTACCGCAGATTCATCAAGGGATATGCCGAAATTGCAAAGCCGTTGAACGACCTGACGAGGGGGTATACTCCAACCCGTTCCAAGGGTCGCAAGGGGTCAACCGCCCTGAACCACGATGCTAACCAGCATTTTAATGAGAAATGGACACCAAAGTGCCAGCTTGCCAGCTTGCGGTTTGAAACGCTGATCAACAGACTGACGACATCTCCCGTGCTTGGCTTCTCAAATCCAAAGCAGCCCTACATCTTGCATACCGACGCCAGCACCACAGGTCTGGGAGCAGCACTCTATCAAGAACAAGAGGGACAATTACGTGTCATAGCGTACGCCAGTCGGGGATTGTCTGCCAGTGAGTCTCGATATCCAGCACACAAGCTGGAATTTTTGGCCCTGAAGTGGAGCGTAACAGAAAAATTCCACGACTATCTGTATGGGACAAGTTTTGTCGTCGTAACAGACAACAATCCCCTGACGTACATCTTGTCTTCTGCCAAGCTTGATGCTGCCAGTCATAGGTGGCTTGCTGCATTGTCCACCTTTGATTTTAAACTCCAGTATCGGGCTGGCAGCCAGAACGGAGACGCTGACGCCCTCTCTCGAAGGCCCCATGACCTGCCGGATGAAGACCGCTGTCAAAAAGAATGGGACATGGTCCAGCAGTTCACCCGTGACCATGTGGATGAGACGGCGATTGAGCTTGATCCAGATGTTGTGGCCGCCATTTGTCACAGCTGTCTGGTGAGAGTTTCAAGTCCCCCTGAGAGCGGCGCTTCCTTGGTGGAGTCGTTGAGCATGTCAGTCTCTGTCATTCCTGACTGTTATGCCAGCGAGTCTCCTCAAGGGCTGCCAGTTGTGCCTTCACTGTCCCCGTCTGGCCTCCGGGAGAAGCAGAGAGCGGACCCCAGTCTCAAGGAAGTAATCTCTCACATCGAAACTGGTGAGAGTGTGCCGCCCACCGTACGACAACAACTTCCAGATCTGGGCCTGCTGTTGAGAGAAAGGAATCGCCTTGAACTCCAGGACGATGTTCTGTACAGGAGGAGGCAGGATGGAGACCATCTGTCGTTTCAGCTCGTATTGCCAGAGGAATTGCGTCAAGGAGTTCTCACCAGCCTCCATGACGACATGGGGCATATGGGGGTCGAGAGGACCCTTGACCTGGTGAGATCTCGGTTCTTCTGGCCACGTATGGCTGTAGATGTGGAAAAGAAAATCAAGACTTGTGATCGCTGTGTTCGAAGGAAAGCCCTGCCGGAGCGGGCTGCACCGCTGGTGAACATCAGGACCAGCCGGCCGCTCGAACTGTTGTGCATGGACTACCTGACGCTCGAGGCAGATAAGAGTAACACCAAAGACATCTTGGTCCTCACAGATCATTTCACCAAATACGCCCTGGCTTTTCCAACTGCCAATCAAAAGGCGAAGACGGTTGCTAAATGTCTGTGGGAGAATTTTATCGTGCATTATGGTATCCCGGAGCGTCTGCACACAGATCAAGGCCGCGACTTTGAGTCCCATTTAATTCGAGAACTCTGTGACATCGCCGGCATTCAGAAAACCCGTACCACGCCATATCATCCCCGTGGCAACCCAGTAGAGAGGTTTAATCGGACGCTGCTGAGTATGTTGGGTACGTTGGGACCGGAACAGAAGCAAAGATGGAAGGAGTATGTGAAACCCCTGGTCCATGCTTACAACTGCACCAGAAACGAGGTCACAGGCTACACTCCTTATGAGCTCATGTTTGGTCGCTCTCCGAGATTACCTGTGGACCTCGCTTTTGGCTTGCCAGCGGGGGACAAGTCTGTCCCATCACACTCGAAATATGTGCAGACTCTTCGCTCTCGCCTGGAGGAAAGCTACCAAGTCGCTTCCAAGAATGCAGCAAAGTCAGCAGAACGGAACAAGACTCGTTTTGATCAGAGGGTGAGACCCTCCGCCCTGGAAGAAGGGGATCGAGTGCTTGTCCGGAACGTGAGACTCCGTGGAAAACATAAGCTGGAGGACAAGTGGGAGAGAAACATCTATGTTGTGGTTAACCGTGCTGGCGACCTTCCAGTTTACATAGTGCGACCAGAGACGGATTCATCTGGGAAAACTCGAACATTGCACAGGGACCTCCTGCTTCCGTGTGGTTTCCTACCTGACAGTAAAGAGCCAGAACTGCAACCTGTTACATCTGCACACAGACTTCAAACTCGCAGTCTGAAGAAGCCGGTTGTAGACCCAGAGGAGTACCTGAGTGAGGAAGAGGAAGAGGGGAGAATTGCCCAGGTTTCAATCCCAGCAACTGTAAAGTTCTGTAGATGGAACTCTTTTGCTCTGCCCCAGCTGTCATCCACCAACTCAGCGTTGGCTGAACCAATGCACTCACCTGCAAGGAACCTGCTGGAGGTCGAGGAGGGTTCTCTGGTGACTGGTGCTGTGGATCCACCCTTGCTCAGTGTGGAAGAGGATGTCTCTGGAGCGTCTGAGGAGGAAAATGGAGAGTACTTAACAGAGCCTGAAGAGCTCGACGGCCCTGTAGAGACATCCCCTGATTCGGTCGTTCAATCACAGCGTGCCGCTGAAATACCCGTCGCTGGTTTAGACTCTGAAGGTGGGGGTGATTTAGATGTTGTCGAACCGGGTCAGTCTATCCGTCGTTCTTCGAGGCAGCGGCAACCGCCCAAGCGTCTGCAGTACACCGGGTTGGGTAATCCGTTAATTTCTGTTGTGCAGACACTTTTTCATAGTTTGGCTGATGCGTACGGTGAATCGTTTGCCAGTCCTGTGTCCCATTCCCCTGCATGTTCACGGGTCCAGGTAGTGTAGCATGCACCGGAGTTGCATGGTTTTAGAGGGGGGAGTGTGTAACAGGGGTGATAAATCCCTCACTCACAGGGTATCTGTTTCTCAACTCTCACGGTATTATGTCCAAATCTCGCGGGAT
>OLKM01002392.1:0-71022 GCA_900291075.1 Melanogrammus aeglefinus | reverse complement strand
GTTACGCTACTCAAGATCCCCCCCCCCTATGGTTAACTCTTTGTCCCAATCGCTCCAGCTGTTGCACCAGTGTTGATTAATATGGCCAAATCATTGTTTGGTTCTTGCACCTCCCTGCACATTGAAAATGGGATATGACGTTAATCGCGCTTCGTTTCTAGTAATTACCAATATAATTTTCAACCGGTCCCCTTCGCGTCGTAAGGTGTCGGCGAATAAAGTGGCCGGAAAATGGCCGCCCTGCTTTCCCAATGGAATCCCCAATGGACTACTACGGAGTGGGTCGCGTTCACGCACTTCAAATTGCTAAACCTTTATTTTTAACAGGGCTATGAGACCCGCACAAGACCCTTCCGTCTTGTGGGTGCATATCCGTTGGACTGGTGGATTGGGTCACTGAGGCGGATTGGTGGAGGGCCCTTCCAAGGAGTTTGGAGCAATTAGGTAAATTCTCAAACAGCCCATTTGACCGATATTTAAACCAGACATATTAACCAAGGGTTTTATGAGGTTGTGTGTCTCATCGCTTTTGTCATTTTTTGTTGTAGCTTATGTTGTTGTGCATGCCAAGAGCGTCAGGCCCTAGTGGAATATGAGGACATGAACGGGTCTTCGCACTAGCCGTGACCCTACGCCGCGGACAACCAGTGTACATTGCAGGCCACCCGGCCTTCATCAATACGCCACCAGCCAGAAAATGATCAAGGCCGGAGACTCGGATGGACTCCCGGGACCGGTCAACAATGTCTGCCTCACCATCATGAACCCATCTACCCCATCACCTCGGTAACCACTTGGCGCCTCATTGGTTTTCAAATTTCAAATTGGCATTGTTGGTGTTATTAATGTGGGTTGATGGTTTTGTCCGTTCCTCCTTTTCCACAGAGGGTTCGTACACCATCTGCAACAACTGTGGGCCTGTCCAGAGGTTGTAATCTTCAGAGGAATGGTGTCCAAGCCAATGGTCGATATCCTTTTAAGATGATGATTTGGGAAACACGAACGACTATAAATACGTTTTACGTTTTGAGGGTCACACTCCTGCTAGCTTAAGGCATGCTAGTGTGCCTTGCTATGGAGAAAATACCATATTGTGCTCCCATGGTTTCCTGTTACTGCCCAACATCACAATGTCGACTCGGTCAGAGTGCACAGAGAGCAAAGGCCTCACTCACGGAGCGGACAGTATACTGCCCGGCTGTTGTACTCTGCCAAGAATCGAGCTATGCCAAGGTACTGAATTAAAACTGTCAACATAGTTATCTTAAACAAAGACTGGATATCTATCGTGATGCAATAAAAAAAATTAGTCTTGGTGGACGAGACTAATCATGGTAACTTAACTTTATGCTTAATGTGCTCAGAGTGTACTCTCAGAACATGTACACATACGTGTTTTTGAGATAAAAGAGTTTAAATTACTGAGCATAAATCAAGAGTTCTTTACAATTACCCCAATGTAAATATTTACTTGGGGTAATTGTTAAAGAACTCTTTGAATTTATGCTGACGTAATTTAAACTCTTTATTCAAAAAATGACGTGGGACATCAGCAAGGGGGTTTTAATAAAAAAGTTGTGTGGTTTGATTATAACGTTGTCGTCGCAGCCTACTCGGTCTGAACGTGTTCAAGAATGACCAGGACACCTGGGACTACACCAGACCCCAATGGAGGACCGGGTTAAGTCCCGGGCACACACACCATAGTGCCTGACAGGCGTGACCTTTACATCAACCCCTTGCTTCTGAGGATTGTGGGAATGTTGGAGTACCAGGCTTCTGGTTGCAATTTTCAACACGACTAGATATGGACCAAGACATAGACTATAAAGCCCCAATTTCTGTTTAATAAGAGGGTTTTTCAAGTTCCACTGAGAAATTGCGGTACTTGCATTAAAGCAAAGTTACAACTAGTGCAGAGATGCAATATATTCATGGTGACGCTACACTTGGGTTTTGGGAGTGCATAAGGAGAGGTCACACAAGGCGCCCTACCAACCAAAACTGGCCTGTTCACAACCGCTGCATTCTCACATTTGGACTTCAAACAAAAATTTTGCCAAAAAATGTTTTAAAACCCCCCCCATTAAACAATTTAAAAAAAGGGGGAAAAACTACCCCCTTACTGGATTGGAGAGGCACACAATGTTGCTTGACAAACAACCCCACCCCCAAAAAAGGGGGGACCAAAACCCCCAAAAAAAAAAAAAACCCCACACCCCAAAACCCCTCTCAAACAATCACTCCTCCATTGAAGACACATCCACGCCAAAGCAGAAACAAGAAGGCCCCTCTCAAACACAGATGGGACATGACACAGCGCACCCTCCACCCAAACACCATCGCAGCTAGACTGATCTGACTGCTGCTCCCCGCACCACGCCCATCATTCATCTCCGCATCCCGAACCCAGAGCCTTTGAAGACTTTCATTCACACATAGAGCGCACCCGCACCCGAAACCGGGGCGCTTTGTGTGCGCCATGCTTTTGGGGCTGGAAGCTATGCTTGGTCTCCTCCCTGCCCGCCCCCCCCTACCTCTGCTCTCTCTTTCCTTCTCTCTTCTCCTTTCACTCTTTTACCCCCATTGTGTCCATGTGTCAACACACTGGAAAACAGACCCGGGGTTTGTAGCGGTTGCTACAGTCCCACTTTGATAACGGAGAAAATGATTACTTGACCCTGGAGTATGGCATCTCACAGAAAGAAGAAGGGCCGCACAAAAGACAACATCCACAACAGACCCATATCTGTACCAACCCAACAAGCAGACTGATAAAACCTAGTCAGACACGTGTTACTACAACGGCACTGATACCCACTTTGGCACGGGCTTCTCTGTTCTCTCCGCTTTTGTACTCGGGCTCTCCGTTGATGACTCCGAGTGACATTCAAGCGACACATTCTCCTGCTGATGTACAACTGATCGCAAATTAGAGCCTTGCACTAGCAACAGGCTATCAACACCATACGGAATTCCTCCGCCTCGAGCTTAGCCAAACAACACAGGAGGAAAACGGAGACCAATGATACCAGGACACTTTGCTACAACACCAACCACAGAATCAAGTTACGCTGGGTGTTCTTGCCACATGCATTTTTGTGCTATGCTTATTTTTTTTTTGTTCATTCTATTCTATCTAAACTCTCCAGAAAGTGTGTAACACCTTCCATGTAATGCAGGTTTGGCAATTTTCGCCTAAGAGGAGCCAGCTTCACGTCTGAAATGTGCTCTAATGGAGACTGTCAAACTAAAAGGAGAGCGGGAGCTCTGGTCACCGCAGGGCCACCCTGGGTGCACCGAGAAGCCGGAGGGTGCTCCCGCAGGAGTGGGCCTAAAGACAGTGTTGGATGAAATGAAATGGGTGGAGAGTGGTGGGACTGCTGCAGCTAATGTCTTCTCTCCCTTACCGCAGTGTGTAACAATGCAGTAAGTAAATCCAGCCCCCCCCCCCCCCGTCTTTTCCACCGGAGAACACGACAGCACAACACCACCTCTGCCCAGCATCCAACACTGCCACACCAGACTGACGCTGACTTTTGTGTTCCCCACTGAAAACGCCACCCTTTACTTGCGTCTTCTCGGGGTATTTGTGTGGGAGGGATCGTTGGGTTTGTGTGTGAACTCCAGCTGTTATTCGATCATGCGTCTTTTTAAGTCCAAGGAAAGGTCAGATCCCTCCAAATGGGTGGTCTTAATGGCTACCCCTGCACTGTTCTGGTGCCAATGACTACTGATTTTTAAAGCCTGTATAATTGATTAACTACATTTTCCTTTTACGTGAAAAGATTTGTACCTGTTTTTATCTCCCTCTCATCCCTGCCTGATTAAGGATAGGTCTCCAATTTGAGGCAGCATATTACGTGCGCTCCTAAATGCATGCATATATCTAGGCTTTTGTGAGGGGCTAGCTTGAAAATCTAGTGTTCATTAAAACCTGTCTCCTCATGTGTCTATTGGTTATTGTTTACTTCTACAGATGGTGACGCAGATGGAAATGGAAGCAATTCAGGTCTGTTCACATTTTCTTAATGTGTAATCTAAAACCTGGGTTTGGATTAAAGATATTAATCTCTTTCCAACGTTCTTCTATAGCTTCATGCTTACCCTCAGTCTTCCTCTTTCCTTGTCGTTCTCAGAGGATGTGAATGCCAACCCCAACAAACGGCAGAGGCAGCCTGCTCTGCTGGGCGACCACCCCCCAGAGTACTGTAAGTCCCTCTCCTCGGACACAACCCTTACACAACAAAAGAAACCTATCCAGGCCGGGCCCTCACATCCTGCAAAAGCTGTTTAGTTACACTTATTGGGCTTTGTCACATTAAATACATTAAACTAGGAGCTAGGAAGCTAGGAAGTCGGGGTTTTTCTAGTCCTGGAATATTAGGAAGATCTGTTGGGAACTCCTGTGAACCACGCAACCCACAATAGTCTATGTACTTGGGCTCCCCCTCCCAACAAGAGTTGCAGTTATTAAATAAACGTTACAAGAATATGAATACCAATGCTGGGCAAATGAACCTTTCACTTGAATGTCAAAGTGAGATGTCAAACCACTGGTCACTTATCCTCCCTGCCAGCTTGGTGTTGACCACCGCTTGGCTACGGACGACAGCTACGGCTCCCCGCCCTACGAGGGCCGCCGCATGGGTCCCCCCATGAGGGGCCGTGGTGGGCGGAGCTTCGCCCCCGGCTACGGCCCCCCTCCACCCCCTCCCGGGGAGTATGGCGCCCACGCTGACTCTCCGGTCGTCATGGTGTACGGCCTGGAGCCCGTCAAGATGAACGCAGACAAAGTCTTCAACGTCTTCTGTCTCTATGGCAACGTGGAGCGAGTAAGTGGCCAGCAGGAGTTCTTTGCGACTTACAACTCATAGATGAACTACAATGTATATAATTGCTGTCACACATCATAAGATACTCGACTGTTGGCTGAAGTTGTGCCCTTGAAGCTATATGCCACTGGTATCTCACCCTGTATTGTGTGCCCCCGCCAGGTGAAGTTCATGAAGAGCAAGCCCGGGGCAGCCATGGTGGAGATGGGAGACTGCTACGCCGTCGACCGTGCCATCACTCACCTGAACAACAACTTCTTGTTCGGCCAGAAACTCAATGTCTGGTGAGTGCCTTGGTGGGGTTGCGCCACTGCTTGCCTGAAGACCAATGGGTATAGGGCTCTGATTCAAAAATTTTGAATTTAAATGGCCAACTTGGGATTTTCAACCCTACGTACAAAAAAATGGGGGGGGGGTTCGTTTTCCCCCCAAAAGGGGGGGCTTTTTTTAAAATTAAGGGTTCTTTTTTTGAAAGTGCCCTTGGAGGTTGAAACTCTTTTGGCCTCTCTCCCCCTCATCATGTGTTCTCATCCCTGTGCCTGCAGTGTGTCCAAGCAGCAGGCCATCATGCCAGGCCAGTGCTACGAGCTGGAGGACGGGGAGCAGCACATTCAAAGACTTCCACGGGTCCAGGAAACAACGCTTTCAATCCCGGAGCAGGCGGCCAAGAACCGCATCCAGCACCCCAGCAACGCTGCATTGCACTTCTTCAACGCCCAGCCCGAGTCGTCGACTGAGATCTTCGGTCAGGTCCGTACGCGGCGTGCCCGCTTCTGTTGTCGGAAGCTCTGATTCCTGACTCGCCGTCTAATTTGTAACTAGACGTCTAAGGGATAATGCAGAGTGAGAACTTAGGGGTATCAATGAGTGCTAGTTTATTGTGCATTGAGTTTTGTCGTCTGAATGTTAACTTTTGTTTCACAGATTTGTGAAGAAATTGGTGTCAAGTGTCCAATCAACATCAAGCTGTTCACTGGAAAGAGTAAGCTATTTTATATTTATTTTATTTTACAACATGGGAAGCTTGTATAATGTTAACGTAATGTTTTTTTATGGAGACATGAGCTCCACTGCATGATACTTGAGCATGAAGGTAATGACGTTAGTGAGGTGTCCCCTGTGTTAAGTGACTGAATGCCCACCAGGTGGCGCCGCACCCAGTGAGCGTAGTGCGTCTGGACTTCTGGAATGGGAGTCAATCAACGATGCCATGGAGGCCCTGGCCATGATGAACCACCACCAGATGAAGAACACAAGTATGTACCCCATTGAACGAGTTCACAAAAATATAAATGTGTAACTAGAACTACAGAAACTTTTTTTACATAATCATTTTTCGGAAAAAAGGCCGGTAGATAGAACGCCGTTATTCAACCTACATTAGCGCCTGTCGCATGATGTAAGTCACCTGTGTTGTGCTGCTCAATAGCGTGTTGTCCTCCAGTTTGTCTAACGGTATGGTAATCCCTTCTCTCCCCAGCTGGCCCATACCCGTACACCCCTGAAGCTGTGCTTCTCTACCGTACAACACGCCAACTGAGCGTTTCCTGGCTGCTGCGGAGACCACCAAGTCCACCATTCCCCACCAATCCTTACCGGAGGCACCGCAAATATTAGCGGCTTAGACCAGCCTGAATCATTATATATTTTTTGATTTTTACCTTGACACTTATTTGGCCATTCTGTGATTCAGCCTGTTGTGGGTCTCATCCAGATGTTTCAATGGTGGTTTGTGTGTGTTTTCTCTGGTGGCAATTCTCGCTTGTCTGTAGTACTTGTGATGCAATGTTCTGTTGTCCTTTTTACTTGGATATTCTTATACAACAGCTATGATATGTGAGATGGTATATTTCATAAAAAGTGTTTTTATGCTCGGGGTTAGGAAACATGGTTTGTATGAGATTTTTGTTTTATTCTAACATTTTATTTTTTATTGCTGCCTCTTCTGCCCCTTTTAAGATCTGTTTAATATGCAGGAGCAGTCCGGTTTTTGTTGTAAGAAAAATAGAAACAAGAACATTAATGAATCTTTGCTTCAATACGTGTTTCACTTCAAACTTATACAATGTAATCGTGGCCTCACTTGCTGGGTATTCTTTAAGTGGCCCACATTTCACTGTTGGCTTCCTGCTGCGCTGCCTACATTAAAGCATTTGATGTACAAACCCACCGACCAGATGAAAGGCACAGCGTCTGCTTGATTGTTTTAAACATGTTAATTGTTGAAGCACAATGGGTGCCTAGTAACTTCGTTTTTAAACACTTGCCATTAGGGGAGACGGTTGGTCTATTCTGCCGTCTCCCCAACTAGAAATAAATGTTTGTGTGGGGAATTATTGTTAGGTGCAGTCCAGAATGTTAAAGTTCTACGACTTATCAGCCTTCTCAACTACGCTAAGTAGACTGGCCAATTTAGGCGTAATCTTTGGTCTGTGGACAAAGACTACATGGAGTGAGTACAGTGACTGCAGATACTTCGGGGAATGTGGGAATGTCGCACAGACCGTAGACAATAGGCGCATGATCAGCAGTTTTCTGTAATCGTAGCCAGCTGAGCTCCGTTTACAGCTAGAGGTAAGATGCTTGCAGGGCAATCAGTGTGCAAGACGATTGTATTTGTCCAATGCAGCTTAGGGTTAACAGAGGCAATTTGTTTTTTACAAGTTTATCAGTGGCGAGAGCGCCGAACGGCAGTCCCCACTACCACTAAAATGATGCAATCGAGTTCGCCACATTTGGGGAATTCGCACGGTCAGGACAGCGAAGTGCAATGGCTGAGCCTCGCCATGGGTGAACCACCGTCTTGATCATGGTGTCTCCCTTGCCAGGTAAGTATGAGTTGACACGGTCAGGGCGATCGACAGACTCCTGCACGTGTACTCATGTGAGTGACGGTTGCAAAGCATTTCGACTGCCAGAACAGTTAAACATCATTTGCCTTTCACTGCATATTCAAAAGCAACTTTGATGTTGATTTAAAAAGGTCAACCAATTTAAAAGGACGGGTTAAATGAAGAAAATGTTTTCAATGTGATGACTTCCCGTCGTGCAACGCGACGGGACAATCGTGGCCCTGTGACAAGAACGATAGTTAGGTATTGTAACTCTAGATTCTATGGCCCAATCCCATTTCTTTGCTCACTGTCTCAACCCTACATCTCAACCCTACCTACCCTTACCCTCATGCTTCTGATCTCATTGCTACCCCTAAGCCGATCCCCTACCAGAATGGGGACAACCCTACCGTGACGTCATCAAAACTGGAAGATCTGGATATCATACGACATGGAGCCGGCAGCTCCCCGACCGCGGGCGCCGGCCGTGGACCGGGGTCGGGCGGCCAGGTCGGCGAGCTGCCGGGCTGTCATGTCGTATGATATCCAGATCTTCGAGAGGTCCGTTCTACAGCCCTAACACAGTTACCCCATAAACATTGCAATGAAATGGGCGAAAATGGGACATGAAAATAGGCGTATAGTGTTGACATGGAACTATCCATGTTGCGGAGATCGCAGCTAATTCGCCTAACTAGCGATTTAGTGCATTGACAATTCAACCCGCGGTGGTTATGGTATCTGTTATGCATTGAAACTACTTCAATAATATAACATTACTTATATAATATTACGAATATAATATAATATATTTAGGTATATTTTTCAACTTGGATTTCACTAGGGAACATGGAAGATCTGGATGTCATACGACCGAGCCCGGCAGCTCCCGACCGCGGGCCGCCCTCGGCTCCACGGGGTTCGGGCGGACCCAGGGTCGGCGAGCTGCCGGGCTCATGTTCCGATTTGAATCCAGATCTTCCCGAGAGCTCCGTTCTAAGCCCTAACACATGACCCCATAAACATGCAATGAAATGGGCGAAATGGTGGACATGAAAATAGGGCGTAGTGTTGACATGGAAACTATCCATAGGTTGCGGGAGATCGCGAGCTAATTCGCTAACTAGCGATTAGTGCATGAAATTTCAACCCGCGGGTGGTTATGTATCTGTTTATGCATGAAAACTACATTTCAATAAATATACATTCACTTATATATATTTACGGAATATATATAATATATTAGTATTAATTTTTCACCTGGAGTCCACTAGAACAGTGGAAGATCTGGATATCATACGACAGCGGAGGCCGGCAGCTCCGAACCGCGGGCCGCCCCGGTCCCACGGGGTTCGGGCGCCGAGGGTCGGCGAAGCGCGGGCTCATGTGTAGATATCCAGATCTTTCCTAGAAGTCCGTTCTACAGCCCTAACACATTACCCCATAAAATGCAATCAAATGGGCGAAATGGGGGACATGAAAATAGGGCAAGCGTTGACATGAACTATCCATGTTGCGGAGGTGATCCAGCGAGCTAATTCGGCTAACTAGCGTTTTATGCATGACAATTCAAACCCCGGTGTTATGTATCTGGTTATAACGAATGTCTATAATTGATGTTGAAACTAATTTCGATAAAATATAAACATTACTTATATAATATACTTAATATATGATATATTTAGTTAATTTTTCACCTGGAATCACTAGAAACTGGAAGATCTGGATCATCATTACGACTATGAGCCCCGGCAGGGCTCCCCGACCGCGGGCGCAGTCGCGAGCCGCGATTGGCACGGGCTCGATCGCGTGCAGCCACACTTCCGGCCGTGGGCCGGGCCTCGGGTCGGCCCAGGGTCGGGGAGCTGCCCGGGCTCCATGTCGTATGATATCCAGATCTTCGAGATGTCCGCGCGCCGGCTGGCAGAGTATTAATTAATTAAAATATTAATAGTTTTTACAGATGAGAACACTTAAATTTGTGTTTTCAAATCTGTCGACATCTTTTCGTCCTCCATGTTGTCTAGGACTATTTCTTGATTTTCAGTTTTTCTCGCAAGTATTTGTGGGAGCCAAGTCACAAACTGAAGCGCTTTGAGGGTGCCCATCGAAAATCTCATTTGTGAGGGATGTTAGCCCCTCCCCCTTACCCCTTAAGCGTTTACCTTTACAACTGGTATTGGGAATGGCTCCCGGGCTGTGAACGGCGCACAGCGAGGGCTAGGGCTGAGATTTCCTTTGAGGCAAGGAAATGGGATTGGGACCTAAGAGTATTAGGCGCAGCCTTTCTAGGCTATCGCTATTTGGGTTATCCCTAGCGTTGAGCGTAGCACATGAAATGTGTAAGCCCCGCCCACATGGTGGGCCCTCAAATTCACGTTTTTTTCGGCGGGGCCACACATATATTTTTGTCGAGCGCCGGCGGACGTTCTGCTCCCTACAAACAGGGCTTTTCTCAGGAAACTATTTAAAGGACCATTTGGAGGCCCGACACTTAAAAGGCTGCGCCTATACTCATAGAATCTAGAGTTACAATACGTAATATCGTTCTAATCGTTAGGCTTCGCCTTTTTAAGGCTATCGCTATTGGTTAAAGGGGCGAAGGCCACGATAATAGGTCTATGCCTCATTGGTCCCGATCGGTACCAGAAAACAGCTACATACGGTTTATATGTACTCATGCGTCAGACATAGGATAACATACGTTCATGCGATTTCTAACGGCACGTCTCAACGACAGCTCTAATGTGTCGGATAAGAACACAAGAGTCTCAGCATGAACATTCGATCCACTCACCATTGTTTAATATTTGCGAGGGAATAGTCACACCAATCACACTTCACTCGACAAAGCACCCAGAACTGAGTGCGTGTCATAGAGAGGCGCGACAATGTCTCTTATGTAAACCTAATAAAAGAGCATGGGGAGCCCAGGAGGCGTGCTGTGCGGTTTCCTCCTCGGCATCCCTCTTGGCAGAGCGACAGAGGACGTATTTCCTTCTGGTCGAGTTGAGCCCTGATATTCTCAGGCGGCTCAGCCCCCGCTGACACATAAGACTGTGTTGTAGCATCACACAGCCAATGTGGACAGCCGTTGTTTCGTCAGGGGGAGGCTTGGAATGGTCTCTGTAATGCACAAATAACTGTTGAGATTTGCGCAGAGCCGCCGTGCGTTTTCATATACACAGGCACGCAGCGCCGGAGCCACAAGAGATGGTGGCTGTCGCCTCCTTTCCCTTTCCAGTTGATGGGAGGGAGAGAGAAAGAGAACCATGAGTGTTATTACCGTCGATCTGAACGATGCTAGTAATACTCTTTGGATGTAAATGCGGGGATTCGGGCCGTAATATGGGCCGATACTGCCGTCCCCTTTATTCTAAGACAAGAGGGCTACAGAGAGTTGCAGACAGTCGCTACTCTCTTAGCTGACGCGGCAGCAGCAGAAAGCTGTCTTGGCTGACACAAACTTGAGAGGCACCTGGTCAAGAGGCTCAAAAGGGGCTTTAACCAGTGTGCGCAGACCAGTGTTAAATTCCCATTGTGGAGTGAGAGAGCGCGTCACGGGTCGGCTCTTCTCCTCACCTTTTAGGAAGCGCTTCATTAAGGGTGACTAAAAACAGTTTTATCCCCGAACCTTCGTGGCATGATGGAAACAGCAGCCGCGTACGTTTTATCCGTGCTAAAAGCCAGCCTCTTTCCATCAGTGACTGGAGGAAAGATGAGGCACTTCGTGGCAAAGGGGCAGGAGGATGGGATCACAACCCTCTCCGTGCACCATTTCTGGAAAGCCGCCATTTGCCGAGTAACACGCTCTGGTGGAGTCAGCTCTGGCACCCTGGATGGTTTCCGTACTACCTCCTGGGAGAGCCGAGACCTCTAGGCGCTCGTGTTCAGCGGCCAGGCCACAAGCGTGGCTGATCTCTGGGTAATCTATGAATTGTCTCCCTGCCTGTGATGAGAGCGTCTCGCCGCCAGGGAGTACTTCGGGCGGCGAGAGCAGACGCTGGAGGCAGGGAAACCACGGTGCACTCGTGCGTTGCGGTGCTATGAGATCATACACAGCGCTTCTCTTGGACGCGGTTCAGACTTGGGGAATCAGGTCGGCGACGGTGGGAAAGGCGTACAGGGGTGTGTTCGGCCACGGTCTGTGAGCGAACGCATCCACACCCGAGCGGGGATTTCCTTGCGCTGAGAGAGAACCACAGTCGCACTTGTGTGTTCTCCCGCGTGGCGAAATAGGTGACCTCCGCCTTTCCGAACTCGCTCCATATTGATTCATAGGATGTGGTGCAGAGTCCAGCCTCCTGGATGGGGACCCCCCTGCATCATGTCGGCCCCTCTGTTCAGGACCCGGGGATGTACGGCTGCTCTGATGGGAGAGCAGTTGTGCGTGCGCCCAGCGCATAACAGCTGTCTCGCTATGCTCAGAGCTGTGTCGAGCGCACGCACCCTTGGCGATTTATGTATGTGCTGTCGCCTTGTGGTCCGTCGATTCATTTACGTGTTGATTGTCAACATTGGGGCAAAGTGTTGGACCACCTTCAACACCAGTGAGGAGCTCCAATGCGTTTATATGTGCATGTCACGGGGGGTGGCAAACGCGACCCCACTACGTGAAATCGGCATGTTCCTCCCAGCCCGACAGAGAAGCTCCCGTGAACACTGAGATGTGTACGTTGCTCTGCCCAACGGCACCCTCTCGCGAGAGTTCGGGGATCGCCCCAGTGGGTCAAATCGGGGCCCACGTGATAGGGACATGGTCACTCTGCGCCGCCGTTGATGCACGGGGTCGATGCGCAGGCGAGAAAACCATCTCTGCAGCCGCCTCATGTGAAGCAGCAACAAGTGCACCACCGTGTGAAGCGGCCCGACATCATGCCAGCAGCCTCATGACGGAGAGGGCTGTTCACGGAACGCTGCCGGGGGAACAACGGCGGGTAGGAGAGACCACCAACGTCTCATGCCTCTGCTGTGGAGCCGTGCTCTCATTCAGCTGAATCCGCTTACCCAAATAACATCACACTCTGTGAGGGGAGGGGGGAGCTTTTTCTTCCAGTTTATGGCGAAGCCTAATTCGACAGGTGAATTACCAGTTTTTTTGTTTGAATAGCGCGTTCCTCCTTGGAGTGGAGCCATCAAAAGGCGATCGTCCAAGTAGGACATAGTCTCCATTTCTGTTGCGTGCAGCGGCTGGAGAGGCGTCTCACAGCACTTGAGAACGTTCGTGGCTCTAGAGAATAGCCGAACGGCAGACGGTTGTACTGGTGTGTGACCCTTGGTATGAGAAACGCAGGATTTCCTGTGTTTGGGGATCACTGTGACGTGGAAGTAGGCGTCCTTCAATCTTTTGATGTAACCAGTCGCCCGGTTTTACCACACTGTAACACTCGTGTCTGATTGTTAACATGTGGAAACCGGCCTCTCCAGATGCATTTGTGTGAATAGGGCTAGATCGAGAATCGGTCTCAGCCCTCCTGTTTTCTTGGGTTCCAGGAAATAACGGGAATAAAAATCTGCATTCCTCTCCTGCGGGACTGGCGGAAATCACTTTTTTCGCTAGAAGCTGCTGTGCTCCGCAAAAGTGACAGCTGTTGATCCTTGGATGACAAGCGTTGTTTCCACAATCCCGTTGAATCGCCGGGCGGAACGGAGGTGAAACTTGCAGGGTGTGACCCTTGCTGATCAGCCTGTCATCCATTTGGCCAGGCTGCATGCGTTCAGCCATTCGAGTAATGCTCGAAAGCGGCCGGCAGCCTTTGTTTCGATTGCGGCTGTACATGGAACGAGCCACGTTGGGCCTCGCGCCGTGCGAGGTTCCTCGCAGCCGCCTGCGATGGAGGCGGGGGTGAATTAGCCGGTGGTTTGCCTTGTCCAGAGGCAATGGGCTGACGATCAATAGGTTTATCTGACGGCCTGCCTATACTAGTGGAGATGCGCGCGAAACAGTTATGCCCGAGCCGAAGGCTCGGCGTTGACTGGGTGTGGGGAGAATGCAGCCGTCTTTTAGAGATGGGTGGCTCTTAAAGGCCGTTGTTTTCTCGCGTCACACGCGTCTCCCTCGCCACCATCATGGCCTTCGACGGGCTTGTGGGAGGGGCATTGCCCGATGAGCCCGCTGCGGGGCCATTGATGGCCGCTCGCCACAGCACGGACGGGGCGGGCGGGGCTTGTGAGCCGGTGGGCCAGGAGGATGCTGCCGGGCGCCGCACGTGGCGGTGTGTCGGGGGCCACGGCGGACGACGGGAACCCGGGGCGGGGCGCTGCTGTCGGGGTTGGAGGCGAGGGCGGGAAGACACGTGTCTCCGGAACTTCTCTGCTCCTCGGAAGCAGCCTGCATCTCGTCCACCATAGGACGACAGGCGGGGCCGAACAAGCCCGTCGGGCTGATGGGGCACTCTAGCAACTGACGCTCACCGGGCTCAGGGATGCGGGGTCTTCTGCAGCCACAGGTTCCGCTGAATTAGGTGCTGCCATGCGCCGTCCGGGCCGCTGTTACCGCCCGTGGAACAGAGGAGAGGATGACCGGGCAGCTTTCGCCACGTCGACTGCCGTTCGGCCAGACGATGAGGGTCAGCCGCCATGGTGGAGATGTGTCATGCGCTAACAGGAGGGCGATGTTGTTCACAACCGCATCTGTCTGCATCTACGCATTGATGTGCGCCCTGTCTGTGAGCTGTGGCCGTCAGCTGGTCTTTGGAGTGGGGCGGCGGCCGCCGAGCCCCGGCTTCACCCCAAAGACAGCGCACAGAGCGGGGTCCCGGCGGTACCGCCCTGTAACCCCGGTTCTGTCAGACCCTCCGTCTTCGTGACCTGAATGAAGGTCTTCACCGGAGCTCCGAGCTTCCCGGGCTCCGCCGCAGCCCCACTAAAGTATGGTCTGATGGCGGGAAACATCGGCCAGATCGGTTCGAGACGGGCAGGGCGTGTCGCGGCCTCGAGCCCCAGAATTCCATGCAGCTGGTCCGGGCGTTGGGGGCCTGAGGCATAGGCACCGCAAGGCCAAGGTTTGCGGCTTACCCTGCGATAATGCCCGGAAGCTCTGCCACCAAAGCTCCAACCACTGGAAGTGAGGTGGTGGCAGAGACGGGCACAATTTCTGCTGCCCCGGGCTCCGGCCCCTCCATTCGGAGAGGGGAAGCCGGGGAAGACACCCCCTCCTCGCCGCGGTCGGAGTCGTCCGACTCCGCGCCCGCAAGGATGGAGAGGGCATCGTCGAGCGGTATTGAGAAGTCGTCGGCAGCTTCGGCGACGGCGGCAGCAGTGTCGGCTCGGCGCTGTCGGTATTCCGCGACAGCGCCCTTACAATGCTGAACACAAGCACAGCGGCGAGAGCGCCAAGAGGGCATGTTCATGCCCCAGGCAACCCTCGCACACTTCGTGGCCGTCTTCGGGCAGGATGTAACCGGTGTTACAGGACCTGCAGATGCGGATCGTCTCGGAGTCCATGGTATAATCAGTATGCTAGGATCGCTCCTGAAGAAAATGGGAGAGATCGTCCGCCGGGCGCCCGATATATGGGTGGCCCGCGGACGTGATTGAGGCCCACGCTGTTGGTGGGCGGGGATTACAAAATTTTCAGTGCTACGGCTCACGCCTAGGGATAACCCAATAGCGATAGCCTTAAAAGGCGAAGCCTATACGACTTAGAACCTGCTTTAACTAAACATTGGATTTATTATTTATGAATTAGATTGATTAATTGGAATTATACTGATAAAGTAAGAGTAATAGTGAGGCTATTTGGCTGATTCTAGATGAGATATAATGCATCAAATTAATTGGTTCAATTTCAACAGAAGCATGAATGCCTTAGAAAAATTGGACCAAGTGGCGAACGACATTCTAGCAGGTAAGAACGATGACCTGATACTAGTTTACAAATCACATTGGATGTGGAGGTTACATGATCTTAGGTATAACTATAGGGGGCTCATAGCCTGGGTAGGGATTCCATTTTGTCCTGCAGGCTGACCCCAATCACAAACTTGTTTGTGATTGGCCGGAGTTGATCAATCCTGTTTAAAGTTGTCCATTACTAGAGCTTGGTTTGGGATTAGCCAGGCTAGGGGATGACGACACAAATTCCTAACAAACTGTCAACCTTAAAGTAGAACTCCGGCCATTCTTAATCCAAAACCCTGTTGCTTAAGGTCACTGAGTACTATACATAGGAAAAATAACAACACAATTTGGTTGAGCATAGACCAAATATTGGTCTGGCAACTAACACTAACCCATGGGGGCAATCAAACTGAAAGTGAAACTTAAGGGAGGTTGCCACCATAGATTAGCTTTAGATGCCAGTCCGATATTCAGTCAATGTTGTGCCAAATTTTCTCGTTCTTTTTCCTGCTGGCGTAACTCGGTAACTTCAATCAACAGAGCTATGGGTTGAAAAACGGCCAGAGTTCTCCTTTGAAGGAGATCGAGTGGTGGTCTGGCAATAGGCACAGCAAGGTACCTCAATGAATTACCCTGGGTGTCCAGTGGTAGATGTGGGCCTGGATATTCAGGATATAAATCAATTCGACAAGGTGTTGACAATTGAAAGCACACGGTTCTTACCGTAGCCATACCGACAGCACGTTATTTGCACATCACACACAACTTAATTTTACATTTAGGGATATTGTGCTGCTGTCTCTATTTTGGCCTGCATGTCTTAATAGTCTAATGGCGCATTTCCACTAGCACGGCTCGGCTCGGTACGGCTCGGCTCGGCGTGCTATTTGCGTGTTTCCACTAGCACGCAGTACCTGCAACCGGGTACATTTTGGTATCACCTCAGCCCTGGTTCCAAGCGAGCCGAAGCATTACTAAAACGTGACGTCAGCCGACTGCCTTCCACTGATTGGCCGTCGTCACTGGAAGTGTCATAACCGTGCGACGACCGCGCTAGAATGTAAATAAAACAAGACGCGAGAACAAGACACCACTTTTTACTGCTTTTTGACTTGGAACAAGATGGCTTCTCAGAAAAAATCCACTCCTTGGTCGGTGGAGGAGGTCCAGACGTTCCTGACTCTGGTTGCCGAAGAACGGATTCAGAGGGAGCTCGACGGCACCACGCGTTGTTGTTGTTCTGGTCTTCCGGATTTGTACGTTGCTTTGCGCCGTGTAAATGACGTCACAGCGGTTTCGCGCAGCCGTGTTATGACGACCCCGCCCACGTCGAGGAGGCACCAGTTGTAATGGAAACACAACCGTGCCGAGCCGTATCGAGCTGAGCCGTGCTAGTGGAAATGCGCCATAATAGATGTGATCCTTCTAGCGTGCTGGAGTAAGAGTTTTAGGAAAAGGAACAAAATAGGGCTGGAACTACATAGTCTCTTGGATCACATTAATCAGTTGTCATTATTCTTTAACTACTCCCCTTTGTCTCTATTTGTGACACAGCGGCACAAATTGATGCAGATGCTCTGCACACACTCTCAAGGGAAGATCTGCGGGACCTTTTTCCAGGGCCTGAACATTTTCTGAGGAGAGAATCCATTTGGAAGGTTGTGCATGCTGTGGTTGTCTTTTGTTTCTTTTTTTCAGATTTTCTTAAAACAGCATCTCAGCATTGTGTTTCAAACTTGATATCAAAGGTAAATTTGTATTTTTTCATGGATTTATTCACAGGAGCAGGCCTCATCCAGCTCCTGTGCGGCCGACACCCAAACACACAACAAGCGACAATACCAACATCAAAGAAGAAAGTCCAGCCAAAACAATACAATTGCAGGGCTTCCAGTATGTTATTTACATAGATAGCGAGTTAGAGCATGTTAGGAAACACTATTTTGAAATGAAGAATTGGGCGAGGAGGACAGTGTGAGCTCTCTAAAGAGCTGACCTGTAGGCTGGTTAGACATACAGTGACAAACATGGTCTCTGTAGTGGGGGCCACGGCCACCGAAGACTACATAAAATACCCTGCCAAAGAAGACCTGCCATCAATGGCAAGGAGACTTGTTTTCATATTACCCAATGTTGTCCGATAAGCTTGATCTACAACGTCCATGGGTAAGCATTTCGACATGAATTTAATAATTTACAATGACTTGATGTGTATCGTCATGATTATTTTTAAATGATGTGACTAAATGGATATACAATCAGCCACATAATTTGTCTGAGGGGAATTTGTTTCCAGTCTGGCTAGAGGGAATCGTGATCTAGATAGTAACTAGGTTTGATAAACATATCAACAAATTTGTATGGAACATCTTGGAACTAAATGGTTCCGTATGAACACCTGTATCCTTGCACCACTAACCAACACAAGTACGTGGCTAGTTTGTCTTAGTAAGTCCTTGTGTTGTCCTAAATCTTTAATGTGTGCTCACGGTCTTTGTGTTTGATGTTTCAGTTCAAACTCTAAGCGACTAAACAAAAGGATGCAAAACATCAGGACTCCACGCAAATCCCGGGGGGGCTACACCAGCAAGGGGGAAAAAAGAGACGCCTTGAGTTTGAAGCCACAGAGGGAGAAAATGAGGACGATTTGCGCATCAACTGTCATTCTCTCCCCAAGTTGCAGTAGCACCATCAGCAGCCAAGTCGGGGATCCCCAAGTCATAACCAGCACTCCAGTGAAACAGGCCGATGTTCTTGGTAAATGTATTAGGTTTTTGTAGGTTTTTTAATGAAGGAGTCCCATTCATTGAAATTGCACAAAACACAATGTTAATCAGCACCATACATAGTTATTTTTCTTCCAGAAGGGCAAAACCAAAATCTCCAGTTTTTATTAAGATATTTAACAGTTGGGCTGAATAGAAACAAGACCAGGGAAAAAATGACAAGGCCAACTGCCAGAAAATTCTCATGACTACTATTAACTCTCAGGGGGCTGAGAATTTTGACCTAGTCATTTTTTTCACAGTCTGACCTCAACTGTGTTGTAATATTTTCTCTCTAACCTTTTAGTTGAATGCAGACAGGACAGCCGGATGGCCCAAGCTAGACACTACACAACGCTGCAGTAGCGATATCGCAAGACCGCACAACTTCTCGACCTGGAGTTCGAGGGCAGGAGGGCCTTCATTGATTCGGATACAATAAGGGAACAAGACAGACCGGCAAAAATATTGGAGGCATATCCATGCCTAAGAGATATTGACCACGTAAGTATAATCACAATTCACACTTCGGTTCAGTTCAACAGTGAACGTGCTCTTTTGAACATTAGAAGCATACTGCTTTAACACATGAAATAGCTGTTTTAGACCCCATTTACACGTAGGTAGGGCTGCAACAACGAATTGATAAAATCGATAAAAATCTATGACTAAAAGCGTTGCCAGCGATTTTAGTCATCGATTCGTTGAGTTGCGCGATTAATACGTCACTCGTAGGTGCAGAACTGTTTACTGACGCCGGCAGGTCCATGCTTCATGTGCGCCCACAGCGAACTTACGAGAGCTTTAGTGTGAGCGACCACTGCTTTTATTTTTGAACATTAAACATGGCCGAGGCGGTTCGACCGAAATCATCCAAAGTGTGGGAGCACTTCACACTAAACTGAAAAGTGTGTTTGTTGCAACCTTTGCAAAAGCGAAATGGCGTGGCACGAAAGCACCACGGTAATGATACACTTGAAACGAAAACATGTCAGAGTCATCGGTGACAAGGACGGGGGCTTGACAGCAGGGTAAGTCAATACAAAATCTCACATTTATTCCGTTTTCAAGTATTGAACATGCAACATAAGTGTCTCCTCTCTCGTTTGGTGTGTTAATGTATTTGTTATCCAGCTTTACAAGCATGAAACGTTTATTAAACTAACGTAAGCGTTAGCTGGTGTGTGTGTGTTTTATTTTTTTTAAAGCATTTAAAGCTTAATCTGTAAATTACTAAAAACGATCTTACTCACATACTCAACTTACATACTACATTTTACTTAAACCTGCATGAGTGTAAATAAGTAATATAAATAAAACAATCATTATTATAAAAATGTGTATTGTCTGTAATTGATCTTTGGGTTACTTACTGGCCTTACCATAACAGTAATTAATAACTAAAACAGTGGGGCATATTAATTCAATGTAAATAGTGCTGTTTTACATACTAATATTTACTTTGTCATTGCAGAAAAAAAACAACAACTATGAGTGGCTTCCTGTTTGGAAGAGCATCATGTACACCACAGCAAGCATCTGTCTTGACAGATAGCATCCTTAAAATGCTTGTCACTGAATACCTGCAAACTAGTCACCTATCGGCAAAATTCGCCATTTTCAACTCACAATAGGTAATTTACGTGAATCGTGTAGATCCGAAGAGTTTTTTTTAAGGGGGGGGTGCTGACCGACCGACCAGCCAACCAACCATAGACTGTATAATAACTGACTGTATAATGAGCGCAAAAACAAGTTTGCTATCTTCACAATAAAAAAAATCCTTGGCCAAATGACTCGCGTTCCACGACCACCAATCATAATCAATATAAACCACAGCGCGCGTCCGCGTCCCCCTCCCATCGTTCCAGTCTTCAGTGGACTGCTCAGTCGTCAGCGAGTTACAGATTCAAGTTTTGATGTCTAGTAACCTGACAAAAAAATGTATGCTGTATAATTTTAACGTTGCTTAAGTGAATTATTAGCTAGACCAGTTCTACGAAAATAATATGTGAGTGAAGGCTAATCTCCACAGCATCCGTATTAACTGATATTACTGACGGCTATGTCATTGTGGTCAGATATGAGATGAGAGGGATGAAAGCGAACACGTAATGAAAAAAACCTCATTGATTAGACAGAGGTTTATTAGATGAGCCTACCTAATAAACCGTTGGAAAACACAAGACCAGAAACAGAAGCAACGCCCGTAAACAAACCCCGAGAAGCCCAATCCCTAGCTCTCTGCGTTACGGCCATCCGGAGGCGCACAGAGCTTTTGGCCTTGATATTATATATACAATTATATTATTATTATCAGGGGTTGACACTAACGGTTGCCCGCTTGCCCGGGGCAACTAAAAATAATATTTGGGCAAGTTGAGATTATTTGTGGTTGCCCGAAAGGGCAAGTGCATTTTTTAGGGTTTGTTCACATGTATTCATATACATAAACCATTAAGAGTTTCTAAAAACTGCAAAACAACCATTTTCTTCCGTAAAATCACACAAAATACATATATTTGCAATTGATCAGCGCGCTGTCTTCTCTCTCTCGGACAGCGAGTTAACAGACACACAGCGCTACAGCACGATCATAGCCCCGCCTCCTGTCACTCACTCGCAGTGCGACCTCTGGCAGTGATTCGGCAATAGTCTCAATGCTCTGTGTGACGGTGTAAGTTAATGGTTAGCCAATACAGCTAGCATCACAAGTGTAGCGGCGTCGAGACCGTTTTAGGTAGAGAAGGTAGACGGAGAAGTGATGGAGAGTGCGGTTTGGAAGTACTTTAGATTAAAGCAAATTACCAAGGAAAGTCAAAAGAATTATTTAAAGTCATATGCAAATGCAAGAACACTGTTTGGGGTTTCATAACTGTGCACATGCACAGCAATAGCGATCTTTTTCACGAAACTGGACCTGCACAAATTATATTATATGAAAGCTGAGCTTCCACCAATTCCGACAATCTAAACCATATCATTCTGGGACTAAAACTCACAAATAACTTAAGAGACTTCCCCTTTTCTTTTAAAAACCAAAATTTTACCTTTGTGATTTTTGTCCACAAAGTTGAATCTGATCTCATTGAACCACCATAAACAGATAATCCAGTGGCCAAGTTTTGCAACTAAATTACTTAAGAGAAGGTTTCTTAGGAAAAAGGTAAATTGCCTTCAATCAGAACTAGGGATGCATCGAAATGAAAATTCTTGGCCAAAACCGAAAATGAGGAAACCAAGGCCGAAAACCGAAACACCGAAAGAAATTATTATGCCAATTATTAGTGCCATTGAATGTTACCACGCTGTGTGGTATTACCGGTGTTGAGGCCAACACAGAGTTATTTTGTATTATTTTTTTCCAGTAATATAAAATTCCGGTCTTGTGTGGAACGCGCTAGACTGGTAACCATAGCAACGCCGGTAAACGAACCTCGCAAAGCCCAATCCCTACGATAGCTCCTCCCGCTACGGCCATGCAGAGGCGCACAGAGCTTTTGGCCGTGATATTATACTGTATATATAATTATATTATACTATAATATATAGAACGTTATAAGACGCTGTCACCGTGAATTGGCGCGCTGCCAGCTTCACTCTGAGCTAGGATGAGTTTTCTGAGTTTCCCAAAATTAGGCTGATTTTAATTTGGGCAAGTGAACATTACATTCGGGCAAGTCGAACATGACCTGTACTTGCCCGATGGGCAAGCACTTATGAAACCTTAGTGGCAACTAGGGTTGCCGCGGTGTGGACATTTTCACACCGAGTAATACACTCGTGTCAACACCGGTATTACCGAGTATAAACGGTATCAACTTTGAAACTAGGTCAACCGTCATCTTCTCCGTCAACTCTCCGCTCACACTCGGTGACAGCGTCTGGCAGCACGCCAATTCACGGTGACAGCGTCTTATAACGTTCTATACATAATCGTATAATATAATTGTATCGATAATATCGCTGCCCAAAGCTCTGCGCCTCCGGATTGCCGCAGCGCGGGGAGCTCTCGTAGGGATTGGGCTTTGCGTGGTTTGTTTACCGCCGTTGCTATGGTTACCGGTCTTGTGCGTTCCAATGGTTTATTACGGAGACAATCTATTATTATATATATCTATTATTATTGCATTTTTATTTTCTTGATTCTAATTATATGATTAATTTTTACTGAATTATTTTTTTATTACTTGAAAAAAATAAAAAAAATAACTGTGTTGCTGGTGTGCAACACCAAGTAATCAGTGTTATCGTCAACACCGGTAACACCGGTAATACCGTATACCGCGGCAACCCTAGTGGCAACCCCTGCCAAGCATTCCCTTCCGTTTTCCTTTACACCAGTTGTGTGAACCTGGCCCAAGAGCTGGCAAAAGACAAATTAGCTCTGAGTCGGCTGAAGCTTAATTTACATGTTAAAATAGCAAAATTTGGCTGGGGGGGGATGCCCCCAGACCCCCCTACAACAGTTTAGTTTGTCACCTTTTTCCACCCAAATGAGTTTGCAGGTATGTCACTGACATGAGGCCTCTGTCAATGGTTGAAGATGACGGCTTCAGGACGATGATTCAGACCTTGAATCCTGGTTACACCCTTCCCTCAAGGACACAATTCACTAAGCTTATGGAGAGAAAATATGAGCAGACATTCAATGAAGTGAACAACGGCAACAACAGCGAACTTGCTCTCACCACCGATGTTTGGACAAGTGTAGCCATTGAGGCCTACCTCGCTGTTACTTGCCTATACATCAGACGATTGGGACATGAAGTCAATCTGCCTCACTACCATGCCACTGCATGACAGACATACTGGATCAAACATCGCAGAATGGTTGGAAGAAGTTGTAGCCAGGTTTGAAATCCCTCCTAGCAACATCATTTCCGTAGTCCATGATAATGGTGCCAATGTTGTGGCTGCGGCACGCATCCTGGAGAAGAATGGGTGGTCCTCCTGGTCATACCTTGCAACTTGTGATCAATGCTGCGTTAAAGCATCCCAGCATTGAAAAGGCTGTTGGGGCTGCAAGATGTCTCGTGGAACATTTTAAAAAAAAGTGAGCTAGCCAGCGGTAAGCTACAAGCAAAACAACAACAGATGGCCACACCTGAGCACAGCCTTGTTCAAGATGTAAGCACAAGGTTGAACAGCACCTTTTATATGGTCAGTCGACTGATTGAGCAAAGATGGCCTGTAACAGCAACACCGTCTGACATCTCTGTCACACAGAAAGGAAAAAGGAACCTTGATTTGAGACCAGAACAGTGGATCCTTCTAGAAGAACTTTTAAAAGCCCTCAAGCCTTTTGAATGTGCCACTGTGTTCATGAGTGCAGAGAAATACACTACAATATCTGCAATACCTCCACTTGTGAAGGGGCTATTGAAGTCCACCGAGAGTGCTGCCTACGAGACGAGCCTGTTGCAGGCTTTTCAACACACTGCTACCAAGCAGCTCCAGGAGCGATGGAAAAGTGAGACTTCCTTTTCAGACACAGCAGCAAACAGTTATTCTTGCGTCAGCACTTGACCCAAGGTTTAGGAAACTGAAGTTTCTTTCCCCTGAAGGAATCCTTCATGTTCAAAACAAAGTGCAAAGACTGGCGCTTGGAGAGATGGAGATGAATGTGCAGCAGCCCGTCACTTCCACCAATACAGCTTCTGCATCAACAACTCCTACCACACTACTTGATTCACTCCTTGGCTCCAGCAGTGAAGAAGGGGATGGATCAAGCGGAGATGATGTCAACGCCAAAGCAGGGGAAGAAGTCCTGAGATACTTTGGAGAATAGAAACTTACAAAGGAAGAAAACCCATTGCAGTGGTGGAGAAATAACACGGACAAATATCCAATAATGGCCAGGCTAGCCAAGTTCTACCTATGCATCCCTGGCACCTCAACACCATCTGAGCGGCTGTTCTCTGCCGCAGGCAACATAGCTTCCAAGAAGAGAGCCAGCCTTAGCCAGGAGCATGTACACATGCTTACATTTTTGCATTGTAATGCAAAGTCCATGCCTAAAACGGTTAAGTGAACAGTGAGTTTGTGTTTGTGTGTTAGAGCACCAAGCAAGACTGCGTAAATGTCAATGGACAGATTGGTCATTTGCATTTTTCTTTATTTTTTTATCATTTATTTTTTGGCCATGGGAGACCCTACCAGGAGCACAAGGCTCCAGACAACACAGCCCTCAGGTTCACAGGGACACGCTAACCTCTCCACCACGATAAGGTGACGGTTCAAGGAGAGGACCTCAGTTTGTGCACTTTATAAAAGATAGGAGCCTTTTAATTTTTTGTATTTATATATAAACATAAAAATGTATATCATTCATTTTATTTTTTTGTGTTCCATTATTTTTATTATTTAATATGACTTAATAGCTCAGGGACGTTGAAGCAATAACTTATTATTTTTTCACTTTTCACTACAGTCTGTACTGTGAATTTATGTTCAGTTTTTTCTGTTCAGAAAGTAATGTTCAGTTTTGAATAAAGATGCGGCAATTACAAATGTTTCTTTTTTTATCCAATTCATCGATTAATCGAAAAAATAATCGACCGATTAATCAATTATTAAAATAATCGTTAGTTGCAGCCCTACACGTAGGAAAAACCTATGTATTTTCATGCGGTTTGACGTTTCATTTATACGAAAACAGGTTTATTCCCTGAAAACGAAAAAATCTGGTGTTATTTCAGCATGTAGACGGCATTTATGCATTGTGACATGATTTTACCTTGTTTAGAATATCTGATAGTCCATCTGTTTCGCAACACACCTGTCTGTCAGTGTTTTAACATCGGTGTGAATGGAATTATTTCCACAAATTGAGGAGGGGGAAAATACAGTTTTTCAGAATACATTGCTACAGATGTGGTCTTAAAGTGATGCTTGAACTAAACTATCATGTGTTGGTTATTTCTATAAAATGTTTCTGTGCGTGTCTTCCCCACCAAAGGTGCTTGATGAACTTAGACGAATACTAAACAACCTCCAACTAAGAAGAGCTGAGGGAGCGGTGGCTCAAATTCAAATCTAGAGTAAGCTTCTACGGGGTTTACAAGAAGGCAATGAAACCTCCAATGCCACTTTCAGCTGGTAAGGACAGCAGACATAATACTAAAATAATATGTATCTTTATGTTCGTGTCTGTATACTGAGAATCAAATCTTTCATTTTTTCGCCTTTTTTAGCGGAGCAAGCGATAAACCTCTTGACCGTACTGCAAGCTCTGTTGCCGTCAAATGTTGGTGTGCCCAAGAAGATGACATCTGCCTCTGAAGCTCTCATCCATGTTCTTCTGGTAAGTCATAAACTTTTATATAAATAACAAAAATACCTCCTAAATTTCTCCCATATGGTTGCTCCCGCTGCTGGTCCACTATTTGGTCCATACTAAATCATTGTGTGTGGTCGGGGAATGGAGAGATGGGATTGCTGTCCTACTGATGTTGTGTTTTTATGTTCAGCTCACAGAGGACCCCGAGACGTTCCTGAGCACAAGGCCACTCGCCACACCACTCGTTTTGGTGGATGAAAACCAAGATGCCTTTCTCTGCCTAGGAACCGAAGCAATCCCATTCCCCAAAAGGTACTTAGGGGACGCAGCATTGTATATAATTGCATACTATTATGCATTACATATGACCTACCCCACGTGTGTGGCCTGTATTCTTTCCATTATACAAACCGAGGTCATGGGGGACTCTATCCAAGAGAAGGATGCCACACCGGCTTTCAAAAGAGCAAGGACTGATTGGAAGGCCTTTCTTGCATAACTTTTCACCAAACCAACCCAGTGGTGGTTTAGATGGACTTCCCTTTCCTGAGGTCCTAGAGCTATGGGGGTTTGATTGAAACATAACAAAAAATCTAGAAATAAAAATCAGGTCACTTTATGTCACGCAACTCCCTACAACCTCTTACACACCAACCTGACCCTATTGTGGTTTAAGCGGACAGTTATCTATCTGACATGTATGTGGTTTAAAGGGTACAAGAAAACACTATTGGGTCTTTAAAAGGCTAATGATGTCACTACTCATTAACATAAACACACATACATGACAACACACAGCATTACTGCATAGACACAGCATAGTCACTTTATTTCGAAAAAACTAAAGTAAAAACATTGAAACAGTGAAAATATGACACTAGCCAACAGCCCGTCACAAATAAAGTGCCATGAATTTGAATGACTTAAATTAAGTCTCATTACAAAAAAACCTTAAAAGTTACAGTATAATTAACCACAAAAATTATACAACAGTATAATTAACCACAAAAAAAACAGGTAGATAAAGAAACATACAGTGATTCTAACCCCCAAACTTCTCATAAATAAAAGATCACTGATCGTTGCCTGTTGGCTTAGGAGCCTGCCTCTTTGCAATTATTCCACGGTTTCTCACAAAGTCCCTTATGTTCTGGACTGTTCTATGTTTCAATGCAGGACCTTCTACCTCCTTACAGTGACTGCACTCATTTTTGGAAGCCAGTTTTCCTTTCTGTATAAGATCTTTGAAATGCCGCATCACTGCAGCGACCTCAACCTTCGACCACACTTTCTTTGGAGCTCTTCTGGACCCATGTTCTTTGCCAGAATCTTTTCCTGAAAAATAATCATACAAACTGGCCAACATATTTAGTTTTCATTTTGAGTTCAACCATTGCCACGGAATGACAAGAAGAAATGGTTTACCAGTTTCTGTGATGACAATTATTTATAACATATTATATAAATAATATTATTTTATATAAGGTTTTCAGTTGACTGCTCACTTGAATTACATACTTTTACAAAATGGTTGACAAACTCTTTGCTGTTCGGTCAGTTTAAATGTAACTACATTTACATCCACATTAGATAAACAGTATAGCAACTGGGTATGAAAGGATCTTACATCCTTTTTTCTTCTATATATTTAGTTTTGTACACCATGTTCTCTTTTTTAACACTGTATAGTCTATCTGGAGGATAGGATGCTGCCTTGACTGGCCGAGGTGTCAGTGGACATGACACTTTTAAAGCACTAATGGTGCTTTGTATTCAAACTTTGCATAACTTCAGAGGGAGGGGCAGGCTCACTCACTGTGGAGGACCATAATGGCACTACTTCTACTAAATACATAAACAAAGAAAGAACATTAACATTATTATCAACAGAAACACAACCAGAAGTGAGATCACTCAGAGGTTACCTACTAATATATCCAATGTCATGGAGCTGTTCTGTGATTCTAGAGCCCGATGCAGTCTCCACAGGCTCGCTAGTCACACACTCCGACGGCATGCCTGCGGTGTCACTGCTATCAGATTTGCTCCCACCGTCATTGGGCTCAGTATCACTTAAAACCATTTCATCTGGGTAAAATAATTAGAGTAACTCACTTGAATACTTTGACATTTAAAAAACAAGAACTTCATATTGGCTATAAATAGTATTTTTTTCTTAATATATAGGAGCGTTATTTAAGTGGTATAGCTAGTGGAATGGATATCAGGACATCAGGGGCTGTTGTTCTGTTGTTTTTGATTAGTTTGCTTGGACATATTCATTTTATTACACAATATAATATCACAATGAATTTCTACTGAAACTTGATTACCCACAATGCTACCCAGTACTACTTAGGGCTTTTGATTATTGTATTTCTGAACAGTATACATGAAAATGAAATCTATAGGAAGTCTAAATGCCTTTGACAACATAAAAATAAACGCTACACGTCCCAAATTCTACATGTCCTAATTTCGGTACAAACCTTCAATTTCAATCTCATCCAGGGATTTCCCCTGCATGCCGGAAAGATGTCCTTTCTCCATTGACAGAAGCAGTTTGGAAATCTTGGCCGGTTATGTTGTGGGAACTGGTAATCTGTAGAAATCGCGGAAACTGATGTAGAAACATACATTTGAAGATTGCAGGTCTATTTAAGTAGTTTTCCATTCATAGTACTGAAGTGATCTAGGATTTTTTTTTACTATTTAAAAGATACTTGATTAATGTTAATTCACATCAAAGTGGAATACAAAGATTGATTCAGATAATCCTCAACCTCATGACACCAACACAGATGTCTGTGTCAATGAGGCAAAATAAAATATCTTTAAGTAA
Organism: Melanogrammus aeglefinus; assembly: GCA_900291075.1. Lineage (NCBI taxonomy): Eukaryota > Metazoa > Chordata > Actinopteri > Gadiformes > Gadidae > Melanogrammus > Melanogrammus aeglefinus. The sequence continues at coordinate 42,622 of OLKM01002392.1, read as the reverse complement.
TCTGAACGATAATCAATCTCCCACCGATAAAGTGAGGCATCAGTGTCCAATTAATCATCATGTCACAATTTTGCTCAATGTAAAAAGGTTGAAATAGTTGGTATAATAGCCAATGCTGTGTATGGAGCTATATTTTTCATGCTTTCTTTATAAAGTTATTAATTAAACATTGGAACAGAGTGCCTACTATATCCACCTACTGCCACTACTTTGAAACACACTGTACCAATTTACTAAATATCTCACCTGTGCATTGATAACTTGAAGGAGGCAATGGGTCCCAACACTGAACACATTTGTCCAAGGATGACGTGGCAGTGCACACCAGGTGATGTTTTTGACACTGTTGGCAAAATTGTATGATTAGACTTGTACCAGAGATTGAGCAGCTAGATATTTCACATTGACATGTTTGTATCTACTAAGTCTAAAGCGGAAATCCATAAAATCCAATATCAACAGGAGATTCGATTGACTTTTTCACTGTAGACACCAGGGATGTGCGTTTCTGGCAAAAATACTATTCGATATTCGCTGATAAGAATTCGAATATTATTCGAAAATCGGTCAATCAAGAACCACTACACACATCGTAGACACGCACACACAATGACAGAGATTTTTTATAATTTGTATGAAATCAATTTGTTAATTCAACAACTGCGCCATTAACATCAAATTATTTAAACGTAGGCTTACGTGCGCTGAAAACAGATTGCTTCATTTATTTATCTTTTAGGCCTACTGAACGCAGCCTGCATGACTGAACTAGACACGTCTAGCCTATGGAAACAACGGCAGCAATCGGAAACTGTTCAGAACATCTTAAATAAAAAAAATAAATCATCTTCAAAACTCTTAATTATTAACAGAATTTAAAGACATAACTAAAGCAAGTGGTCATAGTCTAGCACTATCTATCTATCTATGGCCTTTTTTTGTTTAAAAAAATTAGCATATCCACATGTTCGGGATGAAGACGGGTGCGCAATCTGTTGACAATTAGTCCAGCTGCGGAGAACATACGCTCTGATGGCACTGATGTAGCAGTCACAACTAAGTATGTGTTTGCCAATTTTGCCAGGCGGGGGTATTTGCAGTCGTTGGCTTTCCACCACGTCATGGGGTCAAAGTGGAGAGGTGGGCATATATCCCGGCAGTAATTACTAAGCTCGGCTGTGTGTGTCAGTGTTTCCTCGCTGTAATCTTCGCCAAACAGTACCGCAATTGCAGATGCGGACAGGCAATCACTCCTTTTTTTTTAGCTGACGGTTCGGGTTCGGGTTCATTTGATGCAACTGCGTCTTCTCGGCCCTCGTCATCGCTTTCGAGGCTGGAGAGGAGGTCACTCACCGCGGCCTTCACAGCGCGTCTGACCTCATCTGTGGCAAACCTGAGGTGTTTGTGTCTCGGGTCCAAGAAGGTCTCGATGTATGCAACCTTGCGAGCGTTGCGGATATCTGCAGGTGCGAGTCGCCGTTCCAGTGAGGCAGACACGGTCTGTTTGAACCTTGTGACTTTGGGGGATTCTCCAGGAGTTTCTTTGAGGTGTTTGGACAGTAAAGTTGCCGTCACCGGGTAAATCATTGAGATGGATACTCCAGATTCTCCGCACAAGGCAGTGGTGGCACATTTGAGAGAGTGCAACGCGGGTAAGAGCCCTTCCATTGCTGTCCAGCTAGGGCTGGGCGATATGGCTGAAAACTGTATCACGATATAAGTGTTTCATATCGGTCGATATCGGTAATTATCGATAATTTGTATGACCTATTTAAAATAAGGACCAGGAGAAAAATATACTATTTTTTTTTTAATATATTTTAATCTTAAAGGTTGTATCAGCGATTCTGGTTGCCCTGACTTCCGTTGCGAGATTCCAAACAAACAGAGCCAACTAGCCCCTCCCTCCCGTGTTTTGAAAATGATCATGGATGCGCATTTTCATGAACGTGCATGAAAATGGAACAGGAATTTGTAGCTACCACTTCGCTTGCACAAGCACACCACAACACCCGCCCCTTGTCTGTGATTGGTTGGAACCAGGCCCGGACTGGCCATCGGGAGAACCGGGAGGTTTCCCGAAGGGCCGGCCTGTGATTGGCCTGCTGGCCTGCGTCTCTCTCTCTTTTTTTAATTTTTTTTTAAGTCTGCCGGTCAGCCGGCGCCGCGGCTATGTGACTTTTTTTTTTTCGTCAGAGAGGCAGGCCTGGCCAATCAGAGGCCACTCAGGCCAGTAGCATGTGAGGAGGACAAGGCGATTGGTTTGTTTTGATTAACAACCGCGGCCCGCCCCAACAGTCCGTATCAACCACACGGACAGCGTGCGGAGGAAGGGGTGTGTGTGACACTAATGCTGCAGTCGCACTTTGTGTAGCAAGCGCCGAGCAGAGAGGGAGAGTCGAGGCTTCGATTAATACTGTAAACCATGGACCCCAACCCGGGTAAAAAAAAAAAGAAAAGGCGGTGCCGAGAGGGAGAGAGAGAAAAAAAGAAAGGCGCTGGAGGAGGATTCGGCTAAATGCTGTAAACTTGACAAATCTATTCAGGCCCCCGCCCGCCCCCAGCCAAGATACCTCTGCAAGTAAGTTATGTAAAAAAAACAACAACAAAAAAACACTGGTTCTTGAGGTCCAGGGACCTGGGTCCTTGAGGCTGTACACTTTTACACAGTAGGCTATAGGCCCTTAGCCTCGTAAACCCGGAACTGCATTTCATTTAATTCTGAGGGAGAGGCCTCATCCCCATTCCAAGCGTTTGGACTGAAACCCTCAAGGCCGAGCCAATCAGCGCCGCCGCTGTGATTGACACAGCACGTTGGCCAATCAGGGACCGACTGGCGCAAATTCCCGGATGATAACGTCACTGCACTGCGCGACTCACCACAACAAACATGGCGGAGCTATCGAACAGAAAAGTCATTTACATTGGATTCGGCCATTTTTCTAATAGTTTACCTGCGAATCTGCTGCGAATATGTCACTTTGCGGTTACGAGTAGAGCCGTAGCAGTGAAGCCAGCGCATTTAGCCTGCTGCTGGAGGAGCCCTTGGGACTTGGAGTTGTTGAACCTGGGCTGCGAGCTCAGTGAGCCCATTTGAGACAGCCGTCACTGTTCTCCCAATCTCGTCCAGTTGCTGCTGTTGTCTCCCCAGAGCGGTGCCATGGTGTTCGAGGACCGTCTTCCACTGGCTGAGTTCTGCTGGATCCATACTGGTCGGATCGTACTGTTAGGCTTTCAGTAGAAAAGGATCCAATCGCAGACAGAAGGCTTGGTTTCAAGAACTTCCACAGAGTTTATTTCCAGCAAGGCACGGGTATCATACAGGCACGATCCGACAGAGACTGAGACTGGGCACGCTGAGCTTAAGTTAGCCACAAACCAATCAACACACATTAGTAACAGGTGTGTTCACAAACTCGGGGGATATCAGCAAACCAAAGAAAAGCAGGAAGTAGCAGGGTGGAGTCGAAAGTACATTGCAATCCAAAACAAACAGAAAACACCACCAACTGACCTACAAAATGTAAATAAAAATAAAAAACATGTTGCTGAAAAAACAGGAACTTAAATATCAGGATCCCTTACAGAAAGTGCATCACTGTTCTCTCTGTTAAATGATGTGGCAGTAGGCCTGGGACGATAATCGATAAATCAATTAATCGCACGATAAATAAAAATGAAGTCGGTCACTTTTACGGCCTCGATTAATCGCTATTTGCATGCGTGTATTTGTTTTCCTCATAGACTGTAAAGGTTTTCCTCGTCTCTCGCCTCCAAACACGCTGGATGACAAGAGGAGCGTCGCTAGCAATTGAAAACATTCGGGGCTGTAGCCCAGAAGTTAGAGAGCTTTTAACGGGTGTTCGGGAGGGTTTCTCCTCCGAGAATATTTGAAAATCGGGCTGATGAACATTCAATTGTAACGTAGTTTGAGAAGTAAAAGAAAGACCAATCGTCATGTCGGACTGACCTCACGATCATTGTCAATGTCAACCATAAAACTTTGTTTTCCCCAAAAAACCCTGTCGTGTCTGTCGTTATGGTGGGTTACTGTTATAACCTGCATGAGAGTTCAATGTTGTCCATTAGCTGTTACGTCTTTCTGACCAATCGCAGTTCAAGGCCGACCTGGGCTGTACCACTTCGGGAGGGGGCGCTCAGTTGACCCCTATAGAAAAAATCGAATTGGTTGCGCCGTTGACGCGTTAACGGCGGCAACTCTCCCGATTACCGCTCGCGTGCGTGTGTGCGTGCGTGTGTTATTCGATTGCCTGGTAAACGTGTAGGCCTACGGTAATATTCATACTGGTTTAAATAATACATTTGATAGTATTTCCCATCGTTGCTGAGCAAGAGTTTTGTTTGAAATTAGGTGATAGAAGTTTAACGGTACCACTGTCATGCACCTACCCGATGTCAAGTGGACTGGCCAACATTGCTCTACTCCAGAGAGATCCTGCCTTAAGCCACACAAGGTCAACATGTTGGTGTTCCTTGCTCGGAATCTGCCAAACTAAAGTAGCTACAGATTTGCATATGGTCTGTTAAGAACATCTAAATATGGAAGTGTTTATATGTTGTTACCTTCTACCTCTTTTAACTGGATTTGCAGTGTTACATGTTAAGGCAAGGAAAGGAAGGAAGGATAAGGAATGTACAAGTTACAACTCTGTTATTATTATTTATTGTCATTATTGAAGTGCAGGTTTGTTTGTTGAGACTGGATAGGCCATTTTATTTATTGTTTATTTATTGACAGGGTCTATTTTTTTGTTTTTGGTGAATTTTTGCTAACAGAGACTGAGAGTCCTTTTTTTATTTTATTTTTATAGTTTTTTTGTTGTTTTATTTATTTGAGGATATATTTAAAAGTTCTGGTTCTGGACATTCCAATGTGAAATAAAGGTTTAATTGTTGCATTTGAAAGGGTGTACTTGCATTATTATGATATATTAACATTACATAAGTGGTTATTTTGGTCTCGATAATGTCGACAATAACATCGTTTATCGTCAATTATTTGTGGGACAATATATCGTCCAGCAAAATTTGTTATCGTCCCAGGCCTATGTGGCAGTCTTCATCCGGGAGTCATATAAACGCATGCACCTGTGGGAGAAAGTCAATGAGGACAGGAGAAAAAGGCGGCTTGCTCCAATGGGAGAAACTCGGTGGTTGGCGAAAGATCAAGCCTTGAGCAAAGTTTTTGGCTCATTTGGGAAGCCCGAACATGCACTTTACCCTGACCTGGTTATCACAATGAAAAGGATTGAGGAAGATGACACAATTAAGCCTGCTGTATGGGTTAAAGCCAGAGGATATGTGGGGGCACTTATGAGATATGAAACCATACTCACAGCACAAATATTCCTCAGGATATTTGAAGTGACATCCCCTGTCTCCAAATATCTTCAAACCAGTGGCATGGATATGCTAACTGCCCAGCGCTTAATAACAGGAACAGAAGACAGCCTGAGAAAGTGTTCCAGGGACTTTGATGGTGTCAAGGAAGCGGCAGATATTTTTGTGCAGTGGGCAAACAGCACTCTCCAGGAGCAGGATGACTGTGATGTTGAAGTCCAGACTGCCCTCCCAGAGAAACGCACGCGGAAAAAGAAAATCATGCCTGGTGAACTGGCACAAGATGAACCTGTTTTGGATGTTGAGAGGAACTACAACATCAAAGTGCACAATGCAATCCTCGACACCATCACAAACAGCATCCACTGTCGTTATGCAGCTAGTGCAGTGCTCTGCTCAGACTTTGCCTGCATGGACCCAAGAAACTTCCCTGAAATCAGGGATAAAGGGCTCCCAAAAACAGCTCTGGAGGAGGTCAGCAAATGCCTGGCCAAATTTGATGAGCGTGCCACAATTCCAACCTTGCAGGCAGAACTGACTAGCCTTGCTTAATCAGTGGGAGACACTGAAAATGGCACCTTTATCCAGCTATAAAGTCAGGACAGTCACTGAACTGTCAGAAGAGGGTGTGCACACTGAGGATACTGAGGAGGGTCTGGAGATGGAGAACAGATGCTGCTCCTCTTGTAATAACTGTCCCATATGCTGCTATCACATCCTGTCTCGTTTCAACTTGCTCACGGATGCCTACCATGTCATTGGTCTAGCATACAAGTTCTTGCTGACCTTGTCTGTAACACAGGTGGCCTGTGAAAGGACCTTCTCTACACTGAAATATGTGAAGAACAGACTTCGGACCTCCATGAGCCAGGACCGCCTAGAGGCATTTCTGTTGATGTCAACAGAGAAGGAAATATTGATGGAACTGGACAATGAAGGCATAATTGACAAGGTGGCCGAATCCAGTGCTTTGATGCGCCGCATGCTGACCTTCTAAGGCAGCATTTACAAACTGGGGTCCAGACCTATAAGTGGGTCACAGCAGGGGGCTAGGTCATATATTTACAACACTTTATTTTGATTATAATTTGTATGTAGAAAGAAGTTGAAGTTGTGTGCAAAGATGTTTCAGTCTCACTAGTATGTGTGATCTTCACCTATCTTGTCTACAGTATTATTTCATTTGAATATCAGTAGTTTGAAGACTAAAAACTGTAATATACTGTATTGACCATTTGTCATAATGTCAATAATATACCTTTTTTTAAAAAAATGGTAATGAGAGTCAATTTTATATTTTGCTTCAAAACATTTAGTGGGTCAGTACCTCCACAGATGGGTCATGGCCTGAAAATGTCCGTGTGACATTAGGGTGAGTGTTGTAGTGACTATATTGGAGTGCATATTTGTTTTGAATCAGCCAAAAACATACTACTGTGTATGTGTGTGTGTTCGTGCGTGCGTGCGTGCATGTGCGTGTACATGCGTGCCAATGCATGTAGGTGTGGGCGTGAACGTGCGTGTGTGGGCAAGGCCAGGGTGGCCTGGTTACATGACTGACTCCTGGCCTGAAAAAGTCTCCCAGTCCGGCCCTGGTTGGAACACTGTTTATTTTGATTTTGAGGTGTTGGTAGTACCATTTGTTTTTGTTGCGATCTCGGAGCCTAGGCTGCCTAGAGAGACGCGTTTTTTTGACAGCCTGCTTATGGGACGGGCAGCTAGCGGAACGTAAGGAAAAAGCAGATGAATGTGATACTTTATTTTTCAATCAGAATCGCTGATACAACCTTTAATCTTACTCTTGTTGTAGGCAGACAATGAAAATGAATGTCAACAACACAGCCATGGAAAACACTCAAATAAATACCATCACAATGAAAACTTAACATTATCAAAAATAAAGTGTTACAAAAACATGTGCAAAGTGTAAAATGTAAACATATAGGAACCTGAGACCCGAGAAGAATTATCTACATATATATATATATATTTTTTTTTTATCACTTAGATCTTTATTGAAAGTTTTTCACAGTAACATGACAACATTATATCAACATCAACAAATGGAATGGCAATAGAAATAAAGAAAAAAAGAAAAACCTGCCTGGGATGTACCTTCATATTCTCATATCCTGAGTTTGTTATTATCTACTAATGTTCCAATCCGATGTCTTCATTTTGAGTCCTGTAAAGTGTCCATTTTTCCCATTCACAGTCGAATTGTGTTTCTTGAAGTCTCAGTTTGTGTGTCAGTTTCTCCATTACAGCTATCTCTTCAACAATAGTAAACCAATGAGTTCGTTGGTGGTGTTTCTTTACACCAATGTCTGGTGGTAGCTTTCTTGCTCGCTACCAGCAGTATTTTGATCATATATATATCACTCGCAATAATATTCTCTTCCTGAAATTTACATAGAGCACCAAACTACTTTTGGGGACCTCATATCCTAGTATTTGCTTTAATACTTTACAAACCATCTCCCAAAATACAGTTATTTTCTGACAATTCCAAAAATCATGTGCATGGTCCACATTATAAGACCCACATTCCCGCCAACATTTCTGACTCTTGTTAAAGCTGCTTACTTTTCACTTTCGGTGTTATAAAGAAACAAATGAGATTCTTCCATGAGAATTCCCTCCAAGTTCGTGAACTGGTGGACGAGTGATGTGCCCTCCACATATCATGCCAATCTTCATCTGAAATTTGTACATTGAGTTCTTTTTCCCATTTCGTCTTAATATATTTAGTTGAATGTTTGTCGTTAGTATTCAAGCCTCTATACATTGCCGAAATTATTCTTATGTTACTTTCCTGATATGCTTTTATTATGATTTGGATGACACCTTTCACCTCCTTGGGAGAATCTGACTCGATTTCCCTTTTGAAATAGTCCCTCATTTGAAGGTATCTATAGAATTCATGAGCTCCCAATTCATATTTTCTTCTTATACTTTCAAAACTCTCCAGCCTCCCGTCTTTTAATCGTGACCCCTTTAAGTTCTTTATTTTGTTGGATTGCTTGTAAATAAAAATCGCAAACAGGGTCGGTGACATACAGCATCCTTGTCTGGTCGATCTCTGCAGATATATTTTCTTGGACAAACTTCCATTCATTTTAATTCTAGCAGAGGGTTTTTGATAAAGTGTTTTAATCAATTGTACTGATTTAGTATTACATCTGAATAGTTCCAACACCTGATAGAGGAATTTCCAATTCACACAGTCAAATGCCTTCTCTGCGACAGTGCTTTGTTTCTCTCTTTTTGCATTGCCAATTATTTGTAGAGTTCGGCGTATACTATCTTGGGTTTGGCGGCCCGAATCCCGTTTGATCTTCGTCAATTAATTCTGTAATGAAGGTATTTATTCTTTGAGAGATAATTGACGTATATAATTTATAATCTAAATTTAGTATTGAGATCGGTCTATAATTTTCGCATCTATCCTTATCTTTGCCTGGTTTTGGAATGACTGATATAATTGCTTCTGCCCATGTTGGTGGTGTTTTGTTTTCTATTAGAGTCCAATTAAAGGAAGTCTGGAGAGCTGGTAGCAGTTCCTCCTTAAAAATCTTGTACCACTCTGCAGGATAACCATCGCTCCCTGGAGATTTATTGTTTTTCAATGATTTTGTAGCATAAATAATCTCTTCACTTGTAATGTCTGCTGTTTATCTTTCATTTTGGTATGTGCCAATCGACGGTAAATCCGATTTGTTTAAAAAGGTTCTAATTTCTTCCTCGTTCGCAGCAGCTGGTTGTGTATATAATCTTTCATAGAACCCCCTAAATACTCTTTCTATATTTTCCGGCTCGTCTATCGTCTCATTGGTGCATGGATCCTTAATTGTATGTATGGTATTAACTGCTTGTTGTTTTCGTATACGTTTTGCTAGGAGTTTAGTTGCTCTTGGGCCAATTTCATAATAATTTTGTTTCATAAATATGTTCTTTTTTCCATATTCGTCCATTAATATATCATTTATCTTCATTTCGGTATCATTTTGGGTTGTTTGTCTTTTGATATGGCTGTTCCAGTTCTCTTAATCTTAAAGAGTGGTTCTGGTACGCCTCTGCTTTAAGTTTCTATTACTTTCCCTCGAACAACCGCCTTCAGGGCATCCCAAACAATGTGTGGGTCAACTTCTCCGTTACTATTGTCTTCCATATATTGCCCAATTTCTTTAATTCCTCCACTAAACTTTTATTATTCAGCATTCCCACATTAAGACTCCAGATTTTTTGTCTTTTCCTGGCATTAAGATGTAATTTTAGAAACAGGGTATTATGATCTGATATATCTGACCCCCCAATAATACACTCGGTTACTCTGTATCCGTCAACTTTATTTATTAAAATATAATCAATTCATGAGTGCACATTGTGCATTGCCGAATAATGTGTGAAATCCCTTTCAAGAGGATTGAGGTTCCTCCATATGTCCATCATTCCCATCTCTTCCAAGTCTATCTTTCCAAATTTTGATTTCTGTTTTTTGCGCCCTTTCAAACTCTTTGGATCCAGACATTGGTTCATGGATACGTTGAAATCCCCCCCACAAATTAAATCTCCTTCTGATTCCGTCGCTATGACATTAAATAGTAGGGGTTTAACGGTACACAAAAGTCTCGGTTCGGTACGTACCTCGGTTTTGAGGTCACGGTTCGGTTCATTTTCGGTACAGTAAGAAAACAAAATGCAAAATATAAATGTGCTAGTTGTTTGTGCTTTTAACAATAGGAACATTAGACAATACAAAGCTAGAATTCTGCTAAAAAATATATAAATACAAGATTCTGAAATGTAGAAATAAAAATGAATAACATTGGCTCAGACTGTTTCTTTAAAAAATATATTTTCTCCATGTGCAAAATTGAACAATTGCAATGCTAAATAGTTTCAAGTTGTTGCTCAGATTAAATAACATGAAAAAGGTTCCGACTGTTTCTTTGAAAACATCTTTTCCCAATCTAATGTGCAACAATGAACAATTGCAACACTAAACAGTTTCAAGTTGTTGCTCAGAAAATGCCGACCACTGTATAGGGTGCTCGCCAATTTGTAGTGGTGATCGAATTCTCAGTGGTTAATTTCATGCACTATACAGTGCACTTAAAATACCCAAAATTTGAGTGTACTTTCGTATACCACAATGCAATGCGGTCGCGCTTTTCCGGAGGAGACGAAGAAGCTGAATAACCGCAAAAATGAATACATTTAATGAGACATTTAATGGAGTCTCCGGCTTTCGTTTAGAAATGTCAACAAATTATTTAGGATTTAACATAAAATATTTAACATTCAAAATTAATTTAAAAAAACTTGGAACACGGAAATGTAACATTCAACATCAATACAACCTCCAGCTTTCCTCGTGAGTGCCCGGTTTTTTTATATGATGTGGGCGCATCTTTCTGCGTCACACAAATACCCGACGCATTTATTGACGCAAATGACGTTTAGAAATGTTCAGCGTAGTGTCCGAATTCTCGTTTGTTCGTTCCCTAAATAGTGCACTATATCATGAACACTATATAGGGAATAGTGAGTGAGTGAATAGGGAACGATTTCGAACACAGCTACGGTGTGCGCAACTGTGCATGTGCGGCTGCAGCATGTTCCACACATGCGGTCCTCTACTTAATATGTCCGTATGGAAACTCGTTCGGTACGCCTCCGTACCGAACCGAGCACCCTGTACCGAAACGGTTCAATACAAATACATGTACCGTTACACCCCTATTAAATAGTGTTTTAAAGAATTGCTTATTGCTTTCTGGAGGAGCATATACATTGATCAACGTTACAGTCTCCGTGTCTAGTTTGCCCTTCACTATTACATATCTTCCCTCTTTATCCTTAATTACCTTCTCAGAAACAAATGTAGTTGAATTTGGAATTAATATCATAACTCCTCTTTTACGACTTTGTTTATATGTACTGTAGTATGAATTTTTATAGCCTAATTTCTTAAATTTCTCGTGTTCTGCTTGGCACAGGTGGGTCTCCTGTAAAAATGTTGTTTTTCTTTTCAATTTTGTCAAGACCAGTCCTCTCTTCTTAGGTGAATTTAGACCATTTACATTTAAAGACATCTTTAATTCATGACTGACCATATTGCTTCAGTAACGTGTGTACATATTTTTCCAAGCAGCTAAAACTTACGTGAACATAAACAGAAATAAGAACAATATGAACATTATCGAACTTCCAAATGGGGGTCATTCTTCTCCTCTCCCCCAAGTCCCTGTTAGTGGGTGGATGAGAAATCCTCTCCTGTGAGGGCTCATCCCTAGACCCGGAGCCATATCCGTAAAACGGCAATACCCCCAGCCTAGAACTGTCCAACATTGATGGCTCTCCCTCGCCCTGTCGGCGTTTTCATACGTTAATGAACTCAATTAAATGAAGCCATGCGTGTTACCTTGCAGCGCTGCTATCTTCCAATCTGTCTGGGGCATTAATTGTCTGCGTCCTGCTCGTTTCCATCCCCGTTCACCTCGGTTCCACTCCTCCGCAGGCTCCGCGTCATCACCCGGCACGTCCACAGGTATTCCCCTGGCTGTCAGGTCTTCTGCTGCCTCCCGCGCGCTGTCGTAGGTCCGCACACCGTTGTTCCAATGGATTCTTATTTTCATTAATGGGGTTTGGAAACGGATGGCTCTTTCTTTCAGGATCTTCTTGATATTTAGATATGTTTTTCGTTTTTGCACAATCTCAGTGGGGTAGTCGTAATTCCTCATTGTTTTGCGTGAGCTTGTGGTCAATATCCTGTCTGAGATAGGCGATTTCTTGCTTTATTTCATTTTTAATTTCACTTTTAAGCTCGTCCTTGAATGTTTTTAGTTCGTTGTGGAATTGTTGCTTGAGCTCTCTTATATCCTTACCGATGCTAGCAAGTCCTTCTCTCAGTGTTTTAGCTTGGTCCATTTTCCCCGTTGCGTCACCCTCGTGTTCCATTTAGTTTTGTTCAATCTCTTCCAACGCACTGTTTTCCTGAGTTTTGTTCGAGTTTTTGGTATTTCTACGGCCTCGGCGTCCACCCATAACCCGCTTTATTACATTTGTATGTCGAGTTGTTGAGTTTGAGTGGGTTTATTTGACCGACCTGTGCAAGCTCAAAACTAAGCGTCTTACCCGTCCGCCATCTTACCGGAAGTCTGCATGTATATTTTTTACTGCCAGTTTAGTGCAAAAAGTTGACCCTCTGGTGGATAATTTTTTTTTTTTTTGTTTAGTAAACATAGAAGAAATTCAAGTAAAACTGAGGTAGACTCACCCTTTTACATCTCTGAACCAGGGTTTCCGTTGTCCGGTAATTACCGGACTTTGACCGTTAAAATTTGCCGAAGTCCGGTATTTTCAAACCCCGCCGGTCAAAATGACCGGTGAAAATATTCCCTCATAAAAAAAATATACAATAGATAATAACCCACAATGATTCAGCAGCGACAAGGATTCGTCGGTAAAGTAAAGTAAAGTAGCGCGGTAAAGAGCGCTGTCCCTAGCAACGGTCTGTTATACATGACGACGGTCCGTTATACAGAAATAACAGGCCGCAGAACGCAGCGCTGGACCAATCAGAGAGCAGCATTCAATAGAGCCGTGTAATAAGTAAGGGATAATGTATAGTTCGGAGGTTGTTATGGAGAAATAAACCCCGACAACCCCTGTATGGAACCCTCCGCTTCGCGTCGGGGTTCCATACAACCTGTCGGGGTTTATTTCTCCATAACAACCTCCGAACTATACATTATCCCTTACATATAGGCCTACATAAAAATAAAAAAAACACACACACACACACACACACACGAAGTGCCCACGATGTGTGGAACGAACATTTTTCTATTTTCATGCGGAACAAAATGTGTAGCACTTGTTTATTCAGTCTTGCAAAGCGCGCAGTACCTACAATAAAAACAACAACGTGAGCGGGAAAGCGAGAGGGACAGGAGAAATCTCGAAGCAGGCTAACTTGAAAAACTATTTTCTGAAACAAAACGTTCGTTCAAAGGAGACGGATGATGAGGCTGAAATCACGGAGGCGGCGGCCTCCGTGATTCTGATTGACCGGAATTTCAAACATTTGTCCGGTAAATTGAAAACCTGCCGGTCACGTTGACCGGTACGAATTTTTTCTAGCGGAAACGCTGCTCTGAACTATTCATTTTATTGAAAAACAAAAGGACAGCTACCTGTCTGTTTATGGTCACCAGTTAACACAGTCACAAGTTGAACTGAAACACCGGGCTTCTCAACGGTACTGAGCGGAAGCATATCCTTAGTTATGTGATATGCCACTGCCTGGGTTATGTCTTTGTAGCGTTTGGATGCTTTGTCATAAGGCACTGATGATGCCGAGTACCTCTCCATGGTGGTTCTGCTGCGCTTTTGTGGCGTTGCATTTGCAGATGTTGTTGGCCGTTTTTTGATACGGCTGTGGCTCCAAAGGGTGAGAGCGGCTAAGGTGGTAAAATAATTTTGTTGTATTCCCAGTCTTGGTGGGAACTACGGTCTTGCATAATTTACAGACAACATTAGTCTGACTACGGTCTGACTTGTAAAATCCGAAGAACTGCGATACTGGTGAGCTGACATTACCATTTTTATCGACAATTTCCTTGCGCGTTGCGGTACTCATGTTTCACTTCTCACAGCACGCTGTTTCTGTGAACACGAGACAACGAGATGGCGCAACCAAACTTGATACGGTTACATGATTGGTTATGATTAGTGTGTCACTCCATAAGTTGCTAGGTACCAGAGGACGAGTGCCTTTGTTTGTGCAACCAACCTTGCTTCGCAACCGGAGCTAGAATTAGACTTTTTGCTCCGGTTTCAGATTCAGACTTTATTGTCATTGCGCAAACTCGTACAATGAAATTGGGGATTGAGACAATTCTTACAACGAGGAATAAAAATAATATCGAAACGTTCCATCAAACACATTTTCTATTGATATTGATTACGTGTCTATCGCGATACATATCATTATCGTTTTATCGCCCAGCCCTATGTCCAGCTAGTCTGGACCAGTCTGCTCGAGGGTGCGAGCATCTGTTAATTGAGTGACTGTCCTGTCTGATAATACAGCAGACACGGCCCATCTCTGCTCCAACAAGCGCTCAAACATGTCGTCAATGGAGTTCCACCTTGTCCAGCAGAACTGCACTAATTTGTGTTCGGGTAAGTTTTGCTGTTCCTTTTGTTTTAATGACTAGGTTGTAACTGCTATGGTGGAAATGTGAAACCAGACGATTGCCAGATGAAACGACGTGGTTTATTTGTTGAAGTTTGAAGCTGTCGTTTATGGCCAAACAAGGCTGAGAGTCCCATTCAAGGCCAGTGTTGGCTACAACCATATTGCTGGCTAGACCCCACTGATCTGTCGCGTTTGCGAGTACAATTGAAAGATTTTCAGCCGTATGCCGTTCTGACATGGATTTTGGTCTGAAGAACAGCACTGTGCACCTCCCAGTTGTGCATGTAGTGAGCTGTGATTGTGAGATAGGACTCGGTTGTCAGCGCTGTCCACGAATCTGTCGTCAGTGACACTTTATTGGCACTTGCTAATTTGGTGCGTAGATCGCTTGCACCATCATTGTATAGCTTTTCCAATCTAGAAGTGACCGTCTTTCTAGATGGGACAGTACTCAGTTTCAACAAATACCATGAACTCGCGAAAACCCTCTCCTTCAACAAAACTGATGGTTAGCATGTAGGGATGCACCGAATTTTCGGCCATCGGTTTCGGGCCGAAATACTTTTATCACCGAAACAACACGGCCGAAACAGAAATTTGTGATGACGCAAACAAAAAGCGCGGCCAGCCCACGCATGTCTGGATAAGCGCCAAATTGTTTGCGGTGTGGACGTTTTTCAATGTTTCTGAGAAAGACCCACGTATAACGATTTGCAAAAATTGCAATGCCTTGATTTTAATGAAGTTAGTACACAGTAGGGCTGTCAAAACGAACTTCGCTATTCGAATACAATTCGAATTTTTTTAAAAAGGACAACATTCGAATGCGGCAACTAACGTTCAAACTTTTTTTTTTTTTCTTTTGCAAAAAATTTAGCTTATCATCGAGAAACGGGAAGATTACATCCAGAGAAACCGTCATTTGCAAATTATGCTGTAAGTCGTTAAAGTACCACTCGACTACGAGCAACATGAGCGCACACCTCCATTCAGTGCATTACTCGGAGTACGCAGAACAGTTAGCGGCTGAGGAAGAGCCACAGTCAAAACAGCCAAGAATAACATCGTTTTTGCCTCCCTCCTCATCTCGTTGTCTGCCAGCTGGGCGGCAAGAGACAATAACGAAAAAGCTGACTGATTTTATCTGAAAAAAGATATGAGGACAGTTAACATCTCTCAAGGGGACGGGTTGAAGGAGTTCATCCGCGAAATTGAGCCACGGTACACGATTCCCTCTCATGGGACAATTACCAACAGAATTGTAAAGCTCTATGATACCACTAAAGAAAACATCCGTGAAATTATTGTTGGACAATCGATCGCCCTAACCACAGATGGATGGACATCAGTGGCCACGGACTAAAAGTAAATTTATTTACTTTATCCATGCGTTAATAGCGGAGCAGTAAGAAAATCGCCTGCTTGTCTTTTCATGAAGAGTTGTCTTTTTGAGACTTAAAATAGCAGTGTGTGTGTGTATTTGAATGATTGAACATCAGCTTCTTCATTAAACATCATTGCTTGAATATTTCTGCCGTTATATCTTACCTATTTATATAAGTTTTCTATTGATTTGGTAAAACTTGTTGCAAATGTTACATAACAGATTTGGTTGACGCGCCCTCTAGTGGACGCGGGACGTAGGCCTAATAATAAGATGGTCTCGGTGTATATAATGATATACCGGTAATTAAAAAAAACAACATTAAAATATTCGAATATTATGCGAATATTCAACATAAGAAGCATTAGAAATTCGAATATGATTTCAGGGGAGGATTGACAGCCCTAGTACACAGTCATAGCCATAAGTGCAATGGCACTAGGGTTGCCTCGGTTAGGACATTTTCACACCGAATAATACGCCGGTATTACCGAATAGAAACGGTATAAACTTTGAAACTAGGTCAACCGCCATCTACTCCGTCAACTCTCCTCTCACACTCGGTGACAGCGTCTTGCAGCGCGCCAATTCTCGGTGACAGCGTCTTTCTTATAACGTTCTATATATAATAGTATAATATAATTGTATTAGGGATGCAACGGTTTTCGGTATTTTATTGAACCGTTCGGTTCGCCCTTTTCGGTTCGGTTGACCCAGGTGAACCGCGATATTTCGGTATGCGTGAAATTAAACTTTTAATTTAATATTTGGTTACAACGAATGCACGCATGTATTGGGCGTTAGACATAACTGCTTAGGACCCAGGGGATGAGTTCTGCTCAGCGTGTCTCTCCACAACCATGCAACAACCAATCAGAATTTGACTGACTTTCCAAAGAACCAATCAGCACTCTGAATGCAGACGCTGGAGATCCATGTGAGGAGAAGCAAAACTTTCCCGGTTGCACGATCATGGCGAGTCAACAAGAAACGGAGAAAAGAAAATTTGAAGAGGCACCGTCATCTTACAAATCCGCTGTATGGGAACATTTTTGCTTCAGAGTGGAGTATGATGAAAAAGGAAAAAAGATCGTCAGCAAACAAAGCACGGTGTGCAAGCATTGCTTTACGACGATCGCCTACTCCACAGGTAACATATCTAACATGTTGAGCCACTTGCGCCGTCATCACCCGGCTGTAACTGTAAGTGGAGCAGCACGGAGAGCTGGTTTGTCGTCGCAAACGCAACCATCCATTGCTGCAGCCTTTCAGCAACAATATTCTTATAATTCCGAAAGACACAAGGAAATAACTAACTCAATGGGCGTCTTCATAGGGAAAGACATGCAGCCCTATTCAGTAGTTTTAGGCACGGGATTCCATCACATGATAAAGGTACTCGATCAACGTTTCAATATCCCCTCCCGCACACATTTTAGCAGCAAAATAGTTCCAGAACTTTACAAAGTGACTAGGAGAGAAGTTGAAACCGACTTGAGACAAAGCCCCTTCGTTGCTCTTTCTACTGATGGCTGGACATCTAGAGCAACAACAAGCTACCGTACAGTGACTGTTCATTTCATATCAGATTGGGAGCTGAAAGGCTACGTGCTACAGACTCGTCCCATTTACGAGAGCCATACAAGTGAGCATCTGGCACGAGAGCTAATGCAAGCAGTCAAAGAATGGAACCTAGGGAGAGAAAACGCCTCTATTCCAGTTACTACAGACAATGCCCCCAACATTGTGAATGCCATCCGTGACACAGATGCCTTTGGGCCACACATTGGATGTTTTGCCCACACACTAACTAAACCTTGCAGCCAAGAAAGCTGTAGCTCTAAATGGCAGCGTCACGCCTTCTAGGGAAGGTCAGGAGAGTAGTGGCATTTTTCCACAAAAGCACCACTGCGGCTGAAGTTTTGACCCAGAAGCAAGCGATGCTCAATATACCACAGCACAAGCTAATTCATGATGTTACAACCAGGTGTAACACAGCACATGACATGCTGGAAAGATATGTGGAGCAGCAACCTGCCATATTTTCTGCAATGGTAGACAAGTCTGTGAAAAAGAGTGGCAAAGACATAGCCATGCTCACTGATAATGAGCTGAAGCTGGCCGAAGACCTCATACATTTGCTTGATCCGTTGAAAAAGATGACCACTCTGATGAGCAGTGAATCAACTCCAACTTCTTCAATGATTCTCCCACTTAAGACAATGACTCTAAAATCCATGACACTAGATGCACAGGACAGTCCAACTATCAGGGAAGCAAAGCTGGCCATCACAAAGGACTTGGAGAAAAGATATACACACCCAGATCTACTAGACTATCCTGCACAGGGCTACAATCCTTGACCCCAGGTTCAAGTCATTACCTTTTCTTGATGAAGCTGCCTGTGACCAAGTCTACACGGACCTCATAACAGAAATTGTGGAGCACGGACATCAGGTATTTGGTTTTCTTTAAATATGATCATAATGTGCTTTACATAATAATAATAATAATAATTATTATTATTATTATTTCTGTATTTATTCTTGCAGTTTGAAGCAGTACAAGCAGGACCATCCACAGAGGCAGAGCAACCATCACCAATATCCCCTCCTCAAAAGAAGACAGCCATGTCAGAGCTACTTGGGGATCTTTTGAAAACAACAGAGGAACAGCAAACCAAATCACTCACCAAAACTATTGAGGAAGAGGTTTCCTTATACAAAGCAGCTGATTGCCTTCATGTGGATGGTGATCCTTTTCAGTGGTGGAAAATAAATCAGTTCAAATTTCCCCAGATCTCAAAGCATGCACTTAAGTATCTCTGTGTCCCTTGAACCTCTGTTGCAAGTGAGAGAGTTTTCTCCACTGCAGGTGATATTGTGACTGCAAGTCATTCTCGTCTTGCCCCAGAGAAGGTTGACAGGCTTGTCTTTTTACAGAAGAACTTCAAACTAAAGGAATAGATTTTTACAGGGTGCTAACTTGATATTGCACTTTGTGGCAAGTTTACATTTTATGCTACCTGTTTGTATCAGAGGGCTAGCATTTCCTGTAAGACTGCAGGTAACAATAAGGTTCAATATTCTAATATTTTGGATGCTGCACTTTATGTTGTTAATGTTTACATTTTTAAATGACCTGTTCATTACAGGGGTCAGGGCAGGCACTCCCCTGCAGTGTGCTATAACAATGTTGCCAAACTATCCTGACTGGATGCTGCACTTTACTATGTTTATATTTGATATGGTTTCAATGTAATCAAATATCTATTTGATACTGCACATTACAGTACCACCTCACCAATTATTGACAAGGACAAGTTGGGCAATTGTCCGCCAATTTCTTTGATACATTTTTTGATTTATATCTAATTGTTTGTTGTTGTTTGTTCTCTTGTTCTTTGAGGGTGTATTTATAACAGTTAAGTATTTATTTAAGTGTGTGAATGACAATGTTTGTTGTTTGAGTTTACTGAATAATGTTAATGTTTACATTTCATGTTACTTGACAGTAGCCTACTGTATACTGCACTTTACTATATTTAATATTGCCTGTTTTTGACAGAAGGCAAGAAAAGTGTTCCTTGTTTAAAATAAATTTTGTGATTTGACTTCATCTGTGCCTTTTTTACATTTAATATTTTCTCTGCAAGTGTGAGTAGAAGCACCTTGTGAATTTGAAAAAGAAAAGA
Organism: Melanogrammus aeglefinus; assembly: GCA_900291075.1. Classification (NCBI taxonomy): domain Eukaryota; kingdom Metazoa; phylum Chordata; class Actinopteri; order Gadiformes; family Gadidae; genus Melanogrammus; species Melanogrammus aeglefinus. Next base: position 22,975 of record OLKM01002392.1, on the reverse strand, counting down.
CAAATATAACCTACTGCATGTTAGAGCCAGGATAATATTGATATATCGAAATCGAACCGTTACCGTGGCCCCAAAACCGTGATACAAACCGAACCGTGGCCATACTGTACCGGTGCATCCCTAAATTGTATACATAATATCACGACCAAAAGCTCTGTGCGCCTCCGGTCTTCTGGCCGTAGCGCCGGGAGCTCTCATAGTGATTTTGCTTCACGGGGTTTGTTTACCTCGGGGAAGACCCAGGACTAGGTGGAGAGATTATATCTCAACACTGGCCTGGGAACGCCTCGGGATCCCCCCGTCAGAGCTGGTCAATGTGGCTCGGGAAAGGGAAGTCTGGGGCCCCCTGCTTGAGCTGCTGCCCCCGCGACCCGACCCCGGATAAGCGGATGAAGATGAGATGAGAGAGAGATGAGAAAATTGAAAATAATTATTTATTATATAATTATTATATGTTTGTCATTATTAACACACAAAACAACATTTGTTGAATCACTGACCTATATTTGATTTGGTCACCTCAAGAATCTCTATCTTAGCAAAGGACAGCATTATAAAAGTGAATCCAAGGCCCAGGCTAACCACAAAGTAAAACAAACTAACAAAAAACTGCCTGTGAGCAAAATAAATGAAGTGACCTAACCAATTTTTTTTTGTGTGAATTGACTGGCAGTTGGTCTGCTTATAGGTCGGAATGAAGCAGCCACCGATTATTTACAGGATGGGTACTTTATTCTACCGGACTCGTTCACTTCTTCACTACACACACGCTACGGCTCGCTCTCCTCGCTCGTCACTCACTCGCTGACGTTACGTCACTCTCACACACATAAGCACACTGCCATTCTCGCGCACACACATGCGCTACTCGTAACATGCCTCGTTATTGCGACGTTCATGTTAGACGTTCATGTTTTTTCCCATCTATTGAAAGTTAGGCTATTTAACATGTTACATTCTATACGGCCTGACTATGTCATTATTTACGCTACATAGCCTCCTAATAAGAAGCGCTAATAGGATATTTGACTAAACCACCAAACTAGTTGAGGGTTTTTGCCTACCTGCAAGCATCCTCCAACTGCAATCTTTGGTTATTTATTATTAATTTAGCTATACTTTAATAGTATTCTTTCTGTTCAAATCTGTTCAGTGTTCCAAATGATTTGTTATTAAATTTTACATTAAGTTAATTATATGTGTTGTTGAAATAAAATGCTTTTTAAATTTAAAAAAATCGTGGGATGTATCGAACCATGGGTCAAAAATCGTGTTACAAACCGAATCGTGAGTTGGTGTATCGTTACAGCCCTACCTACACTGAACTATATTTGATTTGGTCACCTCAAGAATCTCTTCCTTAACAAAGGACAGCATTGTAAAAATGAATAAAGGAAAATAAAAGTATCCTTACATTAAAAGGCCCAGGCTAACCACAAAGCAAAACAAGCAAACAAACAAAAAACTGCCTGTGAGCAAAATAAATGAAGTGACCTAACCCATTTCTGAACACAGGACACCAACTTGTAAAACCTGCCTAGAAAGTCTCAAGCTATCCAAAAGTGCATTTAGCGTTTAGCACTTGAATGCCTTTTAAAGGCCAAGCCTCTGTTGCATACAAAATCTTGAATGTTTTGAATGGATCTTGTCTCCAAGATAGGGTGTTCCTTTTCCTTGCACTGCAGGCACTGCCCACTGGTGGCAGTGACACCGTTTTCAACAAAAACCCTCAGATGTTTCATCACGGCTTGTATCTCCTCACCAGACCATGGTCTCTTTGTACACCGTCTTGATGAAACACGGAAACCTGAACAATTAAAAAAAAGATTAGAAGATAAAAAAGATGTGCAGGTAGGGATGTTGCTGTTCAAAATTGCCAAACAAACTAACTTGTGTAGACAAAATATGTGTGGTAATAAATTGACTAGATCTGCTAAAAATGAAGTTGGATTGTTTTCATTAACATGACATTTCATTACACTGCTTGTTAAAAACAAAATACACCCAGCTTCTTTATATGATTTATGTGTGTTGACTACATTAGCAAGTGTGCCTAGTGACCACATTTAAACAATACATTGAGTAACTGAGTCAGGGAGATGAGGTGAACCAGAAGTTACACAGGCAGAGTTCCCCATGTCATCTAAAAAAAACATTGCACAGTATAAATGTATGGGCTTAAAGAGCCTGTCTGCCTACTAATCAATGGGGAATATGAGCCCCTTCAGGACGAAGCTAGACCCCTCCGCTTCGTGTTGGGGTCCAGTTCGCCCTGTCTGGGCTCATATTCCCCATAATGACTGGCATTATATACATTATCCCTTACATATGTCTAACCAAACATAATGTAAGTGTTGACTGCACATTGGCAAGTGTGCCTAGTGACCGCATTTAAATAATACCTTGAGTAACTGAGTCAGGGAGATGAGGTGAACCAGAAGTTACACAGGCAGAGTTCCCCTGGTCATGTAAAAAAACATTGCACAGTATAAATGTATGGGCTTAAAGAGCCTGTCTGCCTACCAATCAAACACCATGGGCATAGAGGGGATGTAAAACTGTAATATATTATACTACCATGCACATGACAAGCAGACAGCCAATTCTATATTATAATAACTATGCTCATGGCAAAGTTGTTGAACCGGGTGAAGTCAGGAGAGCCTGAGTGTGCAACTATACCTTGAGTGATAATTTACTAGGAAATTATATACATTTTACACAGGCCAAGTCTTCCCTGTTGTTTTAAAATGATCATGCAAACTACTGAATACATCAAAATACTAACCACAAGGCATACTATATGTGCCACAATGAAGAGAGATGACAAAAAGGTAAGCTTGTAACAAAGTTTATAACCATCGTACTACTGGAAAATTCCTGACTAAAACACTTTTAATACACTCTAATTCATTAAACTGAATGGAACCACTCATGAGTCAGCGAAAGTGCTCCTCGTCAGAGACGTCACCGAGCTGGATAAGTTCGAGGTATGAAAGAAAAAACACAAGGTAACTGAATACACACTGAAGTGAACACACCTAGAACACCCATGACAAGTTCGGACTATAACCTATCAACAGAATATGAAAAACTGGATTTGAAATGTTTTGAATACACAGAACACAAACCACAAGACATTGAAAATGACATCGATCCTGAAAACAATTTTTATAATAACACACAGCCATTGTGAATATTATACAGAAGAACAATAGGCCTATCTCACAAAAATCGGAAATGACGTCACACCGGGTAAACATTCTTCCGGCGGAGTCATTTTTGCATTGCCGCCAATGCAAAATTGACCGTTTCTTCGCCACTTCCCTGGTGGGTTTTCCCAAGTTGCGATTTGAGGATGTGCGGCAGATTGTGGAGACACTCGACAACACCAGAGTCCAGGCTGGCAAAGGGGTACAAGTATTTTGTGGAGGAGTTTGTACACAATTATCAAGGTAAGTGGTCTAAGGTGTTTTGTTGTTGTCAGTAAGCTACTCAATGGCCGCCTTGCTCATTCATGTTTTGTGATGACAAGCAAACCATACACGATCCATATAAATCGTCAGAAATATTGTCTGTGTATGAAATGTGTGTAAAATGATCATATTTGTTATGTGTAGACTATAATATTATGAATATAATTAGCCATGGTGGCTATGAAGTCTCCGTGTGTAGCGTTGGCAATTTCGCATTAGGTTAGCCAAGGATAGGTTCAGCTAGTTATTTGATGACCGGTTTTCTTCCGATCAGCAACATATTAACATTATGTATATGCTCAGTGTCAAATATAGTTGATGGAAAGGTGGTAGTGAGAGGTAGATGCTACCGCTCGATGAGGAGGAATGAGGAGCCCCACATACTACAGGTTTCTGCTGAGTTAGGGCCCGTTGGCCCAAGTCTGTTTGTTTTGATATTCTGTCTTGACTAACGACTGCAGTTGCAGTTTTCCTCTTCTTCTGAAGTTCAGATCATTTTCATTGTTCTTTCTTACAAACAGTAGCGTGCTTAAGACTTGGCCCACCTAGCTTGCTGCAATGTTGTGGCTGTACAGACCTATGTATTTTTCTTCCTCTTCATTAAGGCACAAGCCGTAAATAAAGGAAATTTGTTGAGTGCATTAAAAGGACAAACATCTAGGCTAGTTCATGTTATAACATTGCTAAAACAACAGATGTAATGGTGGCCCAAGAGTTTTGCACGGAACTGTACATGGCTTTTCTGCGGTTGCAGACTCTTTGCCAGTTTCAATGGCCTTATATCAAGGTCCTACCTACTAAATTCAGTAACTCAATTCTTATGGTGTTCACAGATCACCCTGGAGGCTGTTGGACAACTGGGTCTCTCAGAACACAGCTGTAGCTGTGCTGCGGGCCAAGGCTTCTGTAGCCATATCACCGCTCTGCTCTTCCAGACAGCGCATTATGTGCAGCTGGGCCTTGATGTGGTTCCACCTTCCCTGGCCTGTACCAGTCAACCACAGATGTGGCATCGACCTAGAACACACGTCATATTGTATATAGTTCTCTGCAAACCTGTGGCATCCTGCCTTCAGTGAACATATTGTGTATAGTTCTCTGCAAACCTATGGTGGCATCCTGCCCTCAGTGTGTATATTGTGTATAGTTCTCTGCAAACCTATGGTGGCATCCTGCCCTCAGTGTGTATATTGTATATAGTTCTCTGCAAACCTATGGTGGCATCCTGCCTTCAGTGAACATATTGTGTATAGTTCTCTGCAAACCTATGGTGGCATCCTGCCTTCAGTGAACATATTGTGTATAGTTCTCTGCAAACCTATGGTGGCATCCTGCCTTCAGTGAACATATTGTGTATAGTTCTCTGCAAACCTATGGTGGAATCTTGCCCTCAGTGTGTCTTGAACAACCACACATAAAAGGTTACACATTTATATGAATTTTTCTGATTTCGATTTTGTTAAATCTTCAGAAATCTTTGAAAAGTGCCTTTATAATATCTATAATCTATAATATCTAATATCTGTACAAATGCCTTTGGTAAAAATAAGCTTTAAAACAAATAACTAAGCTTTAAAAAAAAATAAAGAGTTAATCCCTTTTAAATTTAAAGGATTTTGAAAGATAAACAAAATGGGCAAAAAACTCACTGTATTGTCTATTTGTTCTGTGATATGTTAAAAATTGAAAGAAAGAAATGCTTAATATCTTCTTGAATCTTCAGTTACTGTATTAAAACTAAAATGAAGGAATCAGATCTCCAGTGGTTTAAAGTGATATCATGAAATCGGATCTCAGAATTGATAAGCTTTTGTTGTAAAATCAAAATATATAATTTAATGTTCAAAGTACAAATTAAAAAAAACATGTTTATATTGGTCTCTAGGTATTCAGCCTAGCACTCCCGTCGGTATAATCAGCCGCTGAGAAATGCCGACTACAGACCAGTGTACTCCCCTTCTGAATCAGGAAATTAACTCCTTCATCCCGTCTGATCGCCCTGACCCAGTGCTGTCTTTGGTCTGTATTAGTTGGGAAGTCGTGGAAATGCAAATACGGTTGTTTTTGTTTGGAATTGGCGCATAGAGGTACACAACAGAAGCTCTTGTTTTTTGACTGCGCCATTGTCAAATATCATGGACTACGTGACCGGAAGTCACTTTACCCGGTGAAGGCAAAATCGAACGCCGAACCAGGAAGTTGTGAGATAGGCCTATTCAGAAAAAGTGTAATAATGGTCGGGTCAATATCCATCATATATTTAACTAACTTATCAAAAATCAAACACTGTTTAAGGCAACTGGACAACAAATTCACCATAATTGCAATAACTGAAACATGGCTTAGTGAGGAGACAAGTAACATGGTGGATATTGAGGGATATGAAATGTTTTTTCTTAACAGGACTCAATCGAAGGGTGGTGGTGTTGCACTATATATTGATACCAGCTACAAAAGTAAATATGCCAGTAAAAAGACATTTGCATTGGACAACATCATGGAATGCATTACTGTTGAAATTGAGATGGAAAAATCTAAAAATATTCTGATAAGCTGTGTGTACAGAAAACCTGGTTCTTGTGTTGACACATTTAAGGAAAAGTTAGCTGAACTATATCACAACATAAATAACAAGAAAATTGTGTTTGTCTGTGGAGACTTTAACATTGATTTATTAAACCCGCAAGAACACAATTCAACAGCAGAATTTATTGATTCAATCAGGGTTCATACGGTCATGAAAAACCTGGAAAAGTCATGGAATTTTAAAATGGTTATTTCCAGGCCTGGAAAAGTGCTTGAAAAAAATAAAGTCCCAAAAGTTTTGGAAAAGTCATGGACATTTTTTTTATTCATATTTTCTTGACGTTCATTTACGCTGAGTTTTAAATCATGAATATGCCTTTAAATGAAATACGCTCAAAGTATAAACAGGCACGCGCTGAAACTAAAACATACGCAACTGAAACGTTTGTTGGCCATAGCAACAGTATCTGAGGGAAGCCAAAATTATTTAAAATGCCATTGAAGTGTAGGCTCAGCAATGCTTGGTTGCGAAATGAGAAATATATGTCATGGGTTTCATCCGACAAAGACCCGGGCCGAGCTAAATGTAGGTTATTTGGTGACAAAACGTTTGACATATCTAACATGGGAGAGGCGGCATTAACGAGCCATGCGAAAGGCACTAAACACCAGAGCGCTGCTGCTAGCGGAGCTAAGTCAAACCCCATCACCGGCTTTCTCACCACCACAGCCAGGGCAACTGCTACGGCAAACAGCACGTCTCTCTCTTTGGCCAAGCAGTCGTCAATAACCGATGCTGTCACAAAAAAGGAAGTCTTAACTGCGGAGGTAATGTGGGCACTGAAGGTGGCTAATTCGCATTATTCGTTTAAGTCATCTGAAGATGCTAGCCTGCTCTTTCAAAGAATGTTCCCCGATAGCCAGATAGCAACACAGTTTGCTTGTGGCGAAAGCAAATGCTCGTACCTCTGCTCTTTCGGTCTCACTCCCCACTTCAAGAGTCTGACGTTGTCCAACGTAATGAAGCAAAGGGCATACGTCATTCTCTTCGACGAAAGCCTGAATAGTTATTTACAGTCCAAACAGATGGATTTACATGGGAGGCTATGGGATGGCGCCGATGTTAAGACAAAATACATCGGCTCTCAGTTCATGGGACATTCATCTGCCCTCGATGTCGTTGCGAAAATGACCGACATGCTGTCGGAGATCGGAGTCAATAACCTCATCTAAATCTCCATGGACGGTCCCAATGTCAACTTCGAAATACTCCAGAAGAGGGTGCAACAGGATAAATGTTCATTCTTTAAATCAAACTATTGTCTCTCAATCATTTGTGTCATTTAATGTATACAGTATGCCTCCGAATTCCCATTGTTAGTTTTAATACTACATTTTATCACTTTTGCACGTTAACGCCGAGATTTCACAAAATGTTTGGTCATGGAAATATGGTTTAAAGTCATGGAAAAGTCATGGAAATCCATTGGTCCAAAAGTGTATGAACCCTGTTCAATGTATAGCAACAGCTTATATCCTACAATCACACGTCCAACCAGAATTACAACACACAGTGCTACACTAATTGACAACATATTCACAAATGTCTGGGATAGGAAAGTTCACAGTGGTTTAGTAATAAATGACACAAGCGATCACCTGCCAGTCTTCGCAACCATACAGAGCTGTACGAGGATAAAAAAAGACACCACAGCGGTCAAAATAACCAGACATAAAACACAAAATGCTATTAATTCCCTTAAAGAAGTCCTACTGAGACAAGACTGGAACAAGGTATATGTTAAAGGTGCAAATGAAGCCTATGAATCATTTCTGGAAATTGTAGCAGAACTGTAAAATTGTCCTCTTGTAAAGAAAATAGTGAAACCAAAATATGCTGAGAAACCATGGATAACTAAAGGAATATCAAAATCATGTAAAAAGAAAAATTCATTATATAAAGAATTTTTAAAGAAAAGAACAACAGAAGCTGAACAAAAATATAAGACATATAAGAATAAACTAACAAAAATTATGAGACACAGCAAAATGGATCACTATAGCAAGTTACTGGAGGACAACAAAAACAATATTTAAAAATACATGGAATGTATTAAATGCCATTAACAAAAACGAAGTGGAAAGGCAGAATATCCAAACTCTTTCATGTCTCCAAATAACAAAACAATCACTGATATGGCTTCAGCTGCAGAGGAATTTAATAAATTCTTTGTTGGGGTTGGTCCTGGTTTGGCCGGGGAAATTCCAAAGACTGGTATTAGTGTTGGTGTAGAAAGTAAAGACATATATGTTGATGAAAACAATGTTTCTAAGAGAGAACTGAGAAAAAAAGAAATTATTGACACTGTTAAAAAACTTAAGAGCAAAAAGTCCACAGACTGTCATGACATTGATATGTGCACTGTCAAAAATGTTATTGAATGTATAGCAAGGCCTCTAACCCACATCTGCAATCAGTCTCTTCAAACCGGTGTATTTCCAAACAATATGAAAACAGCTAAAGTCATACCAATACATAAAACTGGAGACAAACATATACTCTCAAACTACAGACCAATATCATTGCTTCCCCAGTTCTCCAAAATACTGGAAAAAATATCCTATACAAGCATTAATGAATTCATCACCAAACATAACATACTGTATGAACAACAATATGGTTTTAGAGCAAAGAGAACTACTTCATTTGCAATCATAGAATTTTGTAGACAAAATCCACTAAGGCAATAGAAAATAAAGAATATGCAGTGGGGATATTTCTGGATTTAAAAAAGTCATTCGACACTGTTGATCATGAGCTGCTAATAAAAAAAACTACAAAGATATGGCATTAGAGGCATTTGCACTGGCATGGTTATCCAGCTAACCTGCAGAACAGGAAACAATATGTCGAAATTCAAAATCATAAATCACAATTGCAACAGGTTACATGTGGGGTGCCCCAGGGCTCAGTGTTAGGGCCATTATTATTCAATCTGTACATCAATAATATATATGTGAAGTATCAAAAACTGTCAACACTGTTCTTTTTGCTGATGACACAAATTTACTCTGCTGTGGAGATAACTTGGAACAGCTTCTGGATACTATGGAAAAGGAATTAAACAGGATAAAGATCTGGTTTGATGAAAATAAACTCACATTGAATCTAAGTAAAACTAAATTTATAATTTTTGGGAATAGACCAACTAACACAGAAAAGAAACTCATGATAAATGGCATAGAACTAGAAAGAGTATCTGAAATAAAGTTTCTGGGAGTATTAATTTACAACAAATTAAGTTGGAAACCTCACATAAATTATATTAAAGCTAAAATATCTAAATCAATAGCAATACTCAATAAAACCAAATACCTACTACTAAATAAAACTCCTGCTGTATACATTGTACTGCATACTTCCTTATTCATACTTCCTTACATGACCTACTGTGTGGAGATATGGGGGAACACATACAAAACCAATATACATCCGATCTTCATCCTTCAAAAAAGAGCTATACGAATTATACATAAAACCGCTTACAGAGAACCAACAAATCTATTATTTGTTGAACTAAAAACACTTAAATTTCCAGATTTGATTGACTATAAAACTATTCAAATAATGTTTATAGCAAATAATCACCAATTGCCACATGCCATCCAGGAGTTGTTCCAACTGAGAGAGAGGAAATACAATTTAAGAGGAACCTGTATATTCAATAAACCATCTATAAAAACCAATACAAAACTGCACTGTATAACAAAGGCTGTAAGTCTGTGGAACAACTGCAATGATGAGCTGAAAAAATGTACAACAATATCAAAACTAAAAAAACTCTTCAGAAACAAAACATTGAATTCTTATGAGCTGGAGCAGTGAATTACTGAATTACTGTTTTGCTGTTTTAAATTTTCAATTTGATGGTCTTCGTTCATCTGCTCCATTATTTTATTTTGATATTGTCTTTGTCAGGGATTCAGACAGACGACCAGAGGACCACAATTGCGTCACACCAGAAAGTTTATTCAAGTACTGGATCGACAGGCAGAATAGTCAGACAGGCAGGGATCAGGAACCGGCAGAAGAGTCAGACAGGCAGGGATCTGGGAGCAGGCAGGGTAGTCAGACAGGCGGGGATCAGGAACCGGCAGAAGAGTCAGACAGGCGGGGATCCGAGAGCAGGCAGGATAGTCAGACAGGCGGGGATCAGGAACCGGCAGAAGAGTCAGACAGGCGGGGATCTGAGAGCAGGCAGGATAGTCAGACAGGCGGGGATCAGGAACCGGCAGAAGAGTCAGACAGGCAGGGATCCGAGAGCAGGCAGGATAGTCAGACAGGCGGGGATCAGGAAACGGCAGGAGAGTCAGACAGGCAGGGATCGGCAACGGTGGGGAAAGACTGGATCGGCAGGCAGAATGGTCAACAGGCAGGTACGGGGTCACAAAACTGGAGTCAGTCAGAGGCGCGAGCAAACGATCTGACAAAGAGAGCTGAAAGACAGGGGTTTAAATACTGGGGGAGGTTAGTGGGTAATGAAGCGCAGCTGGCAGAGTAATTAGAGCAGAGACAGGTGGAGCTAGTTAGACTGAGTAGAGAGATTAAGGTGGTAACCCGGTGGAGTGAGAGGGCTCATGACAGAACCCCCCCCCCCAAGGGACGGCCCCAGAAGTCCCAAGAGCAACACCACGCCGGGCGGGAGGAGGGGAGCCGGAGGAGGGCTAGAACTCCTCCGAACGGTCCGAGCGAACGCCCTCATCCTCGGAGGAAGCCGGAGGGCCGTGGTCGGGAGATGGGACAGGTCCCGAGACAGGATCAGGCACAGGACAGGAAGCCGAGCGGGCAGGACGGTTAGGGATCCCTCTGGGGCGGCCCCTACGGATTGCAGGTTGATCAGGATGCCGTTGGTGGAAGGCGGTGATGAGAGTCCTATCCACAATCCGACTAGCTGGCACCCAGGTCCTTTCCTCAGGTCCATAGCCCTCCCAGTCAATGAGGTACTGGAGACCCCTACCCCTCCGTCTGGACCGAAGCAGGCGGCGGACGGTGTAAACCAGACCACCATCGACGAGCCGTGGAGGAGGAGGACAAGGCGCAGCAGGGACCAGCGGACTCTCATGAATGGGCTTAATCTTAGACACATGGAAAGTGGGGTGCACCCTCATGGAATTAGGCAGTTGGAGCCGGACAGCAGTTGGGCTAATCACTCTTATGATAGGGAATGGGCCAATGAACCGAGGTGCCAGCTTCTGCGACTCCACCCTGAGTGGCAGGTTCTTCGATGACAACCACACCCTTTGACCAACATGGTAGGTGGGAGCAGGAATTCTCCGACGGTTGGCCCCGGTAGTGTAGCTGGCAACGGACCTGAGGAGTGTGGCTCGGGCTTGTGACCAGGTGCGGCGACATCGACGGGCAAAAGCAAGTGCAGATGGGCAAGTAACCTCCCCTTCCTGGCTGGCAAATAGAGGAGGCTGGTATCCATAAACACATTGGAAAGGGGACATACCGATGGCAGAGCAGGTCAGAGAATTGTGTGCGTACTCCACCCATGTCAATTGCTGCGACCAGGAGTGGGGGTTGCGTGAAGTCATGCATCGCAGTGCCTTCTCGAGCTCCTGATTTGCCCGCTCTGACTGCCCATTGGATTGGGGATGGAATCCGGAAGTCAGACTGACTGTGGCTCCCAGCAGGTGACAGAACTCCTTCCAAAAAGCGGAGGAGAATTGTGGACCACGGTCAGAAACTACATCCTTTGGCAGTCCGTGGATCCGGAAGACGTGTTCCAGGACCACCTGGGCGGTCTCCTTGGCGGTTGGGAGCTTGGGGAGGGGAATGAAGTGTGCCATCTTGCTGAAACGGTCAACTATGGTGAGAATGACGGTCATGCCACTTGAAGGGGGCAGCCCCGTGACAAAGTCAAGGGCGATGTGAGACCAGGGACGTCTGGGCACAGGCAGGGGCTGCAGCAATCCGGCTGGGGGCTGGCAGGACGACTTGTGTTGGTTGCAGATGGGGCAGGCTTGGACGAATTCCCGTACATCCTTCCTCAGAGAGGGCCACCAGAACCTCTGGGCGAGCAGGTTGTAAGTGCGGGTGGAGCCAGGGTGACAAGCTAGGCGGGAGTCATGTCCCCACTGAACGACCTGGGACCTCAGGTCTTCGGGGACAAAAAGGCGGTCAGCTGGGCAAGTGCTGGGACCTGGCTGGTTACGGAGAGCCTCCAGCACCTGTTCCTCAACAGCCCAGGTCAGAGCTGCAACGATGCAGGGACTTGGCAGAATCGACACAGGGTCCTTGGAGGGGGTGTCATCCTTCTGGAATTGACGGGAGAGGGCGTCTGGCTTGGTGTTGCGTGATCCAGGCCGGTATGACAGAGTGAAATTAAACCTGGTGAAGAACAGGGCCCAGCGGGACTGCCTGGAGTTCAACCGTTTGGCCGTGCGGATGTACTCCAAGTTCTTATGATCGGTCCAAACGAGAAATGGAATGGTGGACCCCTCCAGCCAGTGACGCCACTCCTCCAAGGCAAGCTTCACAGCCAGCAGCTCTCGGTTCCCTATGTCGTAATTGCACTCAGAGGGGGACAACCGACGTGAGAAAAAGGCACAGGGATGGAGCTTCCTATCCTCCGCAGCCCACTGAGAAATCACAGCACCAACTCCCACATCCGAGGCGTCCACCTCCACAATGAATTGCCGGTCCACATCAGGCATCTGGAGGATGGGAGCGGAGGTGAACCTCACCTTGAGGGTACTGAAGGCTTTGTCGGCTGCTGGGGTCCAGGTGAAGGGTTGCTTGGTGCTGGTTAGAGCAGTGAGAGGGGCAGCAACGGTACTGTAGTTCCGGATAAACTTCCTATAGAAGTTAGCAAACCCCAGAAACTGTTGCAGCTTCTTTCTGTTCTCCGGAACTGGCCATGACGTGACTGCTGATACTTTGGCAGGATCCATTTGGATACTTCCCTCTGCCACTATGTACCCCAGGAAGGCCACTGTCTTGACGTGAAACTCACATTTCTCTGCCTTGGCGTAGAGGGAATTCTCCAGAAGACGATGAAGGACTTGCTGGACATGGCGGGTGTGTTCAGACAGGTTTCTGGAGTAAATTAAGATGTCATCCAGGTAAACGAAGACAAACTTGTTTAACATGTCCCGCAGTACATCATTCACTAGAGCCTGGAACACAGCAGGAGCATTGGTGAGGCCAAAAGGCATAACCAGATACTCGTAGTGGCCTGTTGGTGTATTGAATGCGGTTTTCCATTCATCTCCCTCCCGGATCCGCACTAGGTGGTAAGCGTTTCTGAGATCCAACTTGGTAAAAACAGTGGCTCCCTGGAGCAACTCAAAAGCAGAGGTGAGCAGAGGCAGAGGGTAACGGTTCTTCACTGTGATGTCGTTGAGTCCCCTGTAGTCGATGCAGGGGCGAAGAGATCCGTCCTTCTTCCCCACAAAGAAGAAGCCAGCACCAGCAGGAGATGAAGATGAACGGATTAATCCTGTGGACAGAGAGTCATTGATGTAGTCCTCCATGGACTTTCTTTCAGGAGCAGACAACGAATAAAGACGGCCCCTTGGAGGGGCTGTTCCAGGGAGGAGGTCGATGGCACAGTCGTACGGTCGGTGAGGGGGCAGAGATGTGGCTCTTGCTTTGTTAAACACTCTCTCTGAGACCATGGTAGCATTCTGGGACATTGGAGAGGTCAGGAGCGGAGTTAGTAGGTACTGGCCGAGGGGGTAGTGCGGCAGCAAGCAGGCAGGTTCGGTGGCAGTCCTCTCCCCACTCCCTGATCACCCCGGTCACCCAGTCGAGCTGAGGGTTGTGCCGGCGGAGCCATGGGTAACCCAGGATGAGGGGTTGGCCTGGAGAGGGGAGCAGGTGAAACTGGATAGTTTCTTGATGGTTTCCGGACAGACCCATCGAGACCGGGGCCGTGACATGAGTGACCGATCCGAGTAAGTGTCCGTCCAGTGCCCGGGCAGGAATAGGAGGTGTCAAACGGAGGTTCTCCAGTCCCAGTTGGCGTGCCAGCTTGATGTCCATTATGTTGGCTTCGGCGCCAGAATCCACCAGAGCAGCCAGGGTGTGAGTTGAGTCAGAGAGGCGGAGGTGAACTTGCAGCAGGGGTTTGCGGTCGGAGGACTGGATGGTCATTGAACTCAACCGGACTCCCCCTATGCCCGGTGAGCTTCGGCCCTTTAAAGGGCAGGTTACCACACGATGTCCATCACCTCCACAATAGAGGCAGAGGTTTGAGGTGAAGCGGCGCTGGCGCTCTGCAGGAGTGAGAGAGGCTCGCCCAATCTCCATAGGCTCAGACTGATCAAGCTGACCTGGGTGAGTGGCAGTAGATGACAGGAGCCCAGTCGGATCTCTCCGAATGCCGGTAGTAGGTGGACCTTGGCGCCCCCTCTCACGACGACGGGTCTGTATCCTTCTGTCGATCCTGACAGTCAGTGCGATGGCTTCATCAAGAGTGGAAGGCAGTTCATGGGAGACCAACTCGTCCTTGATATAGTCAGCCAAACTATGGAAGAACGCGTCCACCAACGATGGTGTGTTCCAAGAACTTCGTCTAGCCAGGGTTCGGAAGTCGATGGAATGGTCTGCGACTGTACGTCTGCCTTGTCGAATACTGAACAGTTCACGAGACGCCTCTGCGGTTGGTGAATCCAGGTCAAACACCTTCAGCATCTCCTCAGCAAACAGGTCGAAGGTTGCACATGCGGGGGTTTGACGTTCGAACTCTGCTGTTCCCCAGAGTCGAGCTCGGCCCGTCAGGTGAGTGATGGCATACCCAACTTTAGCCCCCTCCGTGGCGAAGGTCCTTGGCTGCAAGGAGAACTGAAGTCGGCAGCTAGTCAGGAATGGCCGGACCTGGGTTGAATCGCCGTTGAACCGCTCGGGGTTTCCAATCTTGGGTTCCGGAGCAGCGGCTGCAATGACCGGGGCAGGTGACTCGAGGGCTGGGTTGGAGGGCAGCCTGACTGGAACTGGGTCGGTGGGCGGAGTGGCTGGGGTAAGGTTGGTGAGGAGTTGTCGGACCGATGTGCGAACTTGCGCTCTGGGTTTCCAATCTTGGGTTCCGGAGCAGCGGCTGCAATGACCGGGGCAGATGACTCGAGGGCTGGGGTGGGGCAGCCTGACTGAGCTGGGTGCGGTGTTGGCAGACTGGCTGGGGTAAGGTTGGTGAGGAGTTGGATGATCATGGCGAGTTGTTGTTGCTGCTGCTGGGACTGCTGCTGGTGCTGCTGGAACTGCTGATGCTGTTGGTGGCCGACCTGAAGCAGAGAGGTGATGTCGCCGCTCATGCGGCCTAGCTCTCTCTCAGTGTGTTCCAGGCGTAGCATGGCGGTGGGTTGCTCAGGTTCTTCGGTTTCCATGTCGGGGGAAGTGTGCGCTGAGTCCATGATGGTCAGATCGTACTGTCACGGTTCAGACAGACGACAAGAGGACCACAATTGCGTCACACCAGAAAGTTTATTCAAGTACTGGATCGACAGGCAGAATAGTCAGACAGGCAGGGATCAGGAATCGGCAGAAGAGTCAGACAGGCAGGGATCTGGGAGCAGGCAGGGTAGTCAGACAGGCGGGGATCAGGAATCGGCAGAAGAGTCAGACAGGCGGGGATCCGAGAGCAGGCAGGATAGTCAGACAGGCGGGGATCAGGAACCGACAGAAGAGTCAGACAGGCGGGGATCCGAGAGCAGGCAGGATAATCAGACAGGCGGGGATCAGGAACCGGCAGAAGAGTCAGACAGGCAGGGATCCGAGAGCAGGCAGGATAGTCAGACAGGCGGGGATCAGGAAACGGCAGGAGAGTCAGGACAGGCAGGGATCTGCAACGGTGGGGAAGGTCTGGATCTCCTGAGGCAGAAGAGTATCCAAGAATCAGGCAGGTCCGGGGTCACAAAACAAGGGTGAGCCAGAAGCGCGAGCACACAGGTTCCGGGTGTGAGCTTTGCAGACGATCTGACAAAGGAGAGCTGAAAGACAGGACTTTAAATACTGGGAGAGGTTAGTGGGTAATGCAGCGCAGCTGGCAGAGTAATTAGAGCCGAGCAGAGCAGGGACAGGTGGAGCTAGTTAGGCTGAGTAGAGAGAGTGGTAACCCGGTGGAGTGAGAGGGCTCATGACAGTCTTGTCGAAAAGTTTTGATCTGTTTAACCCACGAGCTAAACATCATAGACACTGACTGATTCATACTGAAGATTTATTTTTTTTTGTAAATAATTATAAAAAAATAAGAGGGGGTAGGACCAGAAAAGTTTTTCTTAGCTTCTTCCTATCCCTTTGAACATGAACTATGTTATTTGAGTCATGTATTTGTTGCTTAGGATCCTGAGGATCCCATTTGTTTGTTTTTAATTAATTTCTTTCGTTTTTTACTTTTTTAATTGTTTTATTTTTGTTTGTATTATTATTATTATTTATTTTTTTAACCATGTTCAATAAAATAAAATAAAAAAATGAACCCACAGATCCCAGCTCATTACATGAGATATGTTCGGCAGATGTTGGGTCCATCATTGAGATTAAGCCTTGAGCTGCAGTCTCGGAGAGATGAGGCGATCCAAAAGTGCCAGAAGCCAACATTTCTTCATTGTCTAAAAACAACAAAAGTCCAAAAAAAGAAACAATCGTATCAACTACACAGCTAGGGTAGGCAATATAAAGTTAATACATCTGTGAAATAACAGTAGGATGTTATCTAAATGTATATAAAAAAAACTATTTTAAATATTTCACCAATACAATTACAAAATCCGCAACACGGAATACAACAATGTCAGTAGCCATGGGACCCCATTTTGGCAGTACCTTGCAATGTGGAAACATTAGGGAGTTGCTGTGATCCTGTATCCATTTTGTCTATGTCATCTATTATATTACATTGTAAAAATGTTATTACACCAACCATATACACATACACCAAGCAGATTTAACAAAATGTAAATGATTCATACCACCAATTTCATCCCGAGATTTTCCTTCAATATCCTTCACACTTCCCTTCTCCATAGCCATAAGCAGCTTTGAGATTTTAGCCAGCTGAATTGTTGATTGGGGCAGTCGATAGTACTCCCTATGCACCCTAATGTCATGGCCGAGAAAATTGGCCAGCTGGTCCAGTTCATTATCTTTCAAGTTCATGACTTGGCTTATTGTGGCGATCTGTTTGCGAAGGTTAGTTGATCTGAGGTTTTGAGGATGTTCGGCTCCACAAGCATTTGCAAATTGACCAAACTGTCCTCTGTAGTGACCATTACTACAAGGAACAGCGAAGAGATAATTGTTGTTTTCAGTTACTCCACATTTCAGTTACTCCACACTTTCCTCTTACTAATGAGGAGTGACAGGTTAGCAGTCATATCAGGAGTCAGGATCACAGTAACCTTTCGTCCTTTTTCCCCCCTCAATTCCACTCCGGTGAATTGTTTGCAAAGTCTCTTCTCAACTTCTGTAAGCCCAGTGCTTATGTCATAATTTAGTTGTGATAGTCACAATCTTCAAAAAATTTTGCAGTCATCCTTGCCACTTCACCTTCCCTTCTCCTATTAAACAAAATTACTTGACAGAGGGTCACCTTTGCTAGTGCTGCATAAGTGCCTGCTGTTGGGTTATCGGCTAGTTTCTCCTTAGCCAATTCCACTTGCTGACCAAGATATAACTGCAGCTTCTGAACGTCTTTGGCCAGTGGAAGCCTGGAGCTCTTATCGTATTTTGCCTCACTCAAGTGATGATAAGAAGAATGGGAAACTAATTCAGACCACTTTTTTTCATGAAGTGCATGAAACCTCTTGATGGAATAAATCCCCTCTTGGTCCTCATCCATGAGGGCACGACACATGATGAGGTCACAGTCTGGCCCTGTGGTTTTAAAAGTTGAGTTATGCTTGAAGTTGGCAAGGTTTGGGAATTTCTCAAGAAGAACCTTTCTGTCCTTTGATGATTTGGGGAACTGGAGTGCCTGTGCGATTTTAGCATTTTCATTTACATGCTTCTCAAGATGACGTGCAAATTTTGTTTGAGGTTTTTCACATACAAAACAATAATTGACTTGGCTTTTAAGGAATTTTCCTGATTTGATTGGGGATTTACATTGGCCAAGAATATCCACAGTACCCTTTTCGGTACTTGCATCTTTTGTTTTCTGCAGGTATGACTCTGAGCTTTCTGGTTCTGGTTCTGGTTCAGCAAAAGTAACGAAAACAGGCATATTGGTATGGGACTTCTTGGATGGTTCAGGCAACTCAACACTCAACTCTGTTCCTGAGCTTTTTGAATCCGATACAGACTCTGAGCTTTCTGGTTGTGGTTCGGGGGCCAGTTCAGCAAAAGTAACTAAATCAGGCATATTGGTACAGTGTTTCCTGCAGGATTTTTTTCAGCAGCGGTGGTCTGGTGCACTTTGAGAGGAGAATATGCACTTAAATCCTATTCAAACAGTCCTGTGTATTACTGTAGATGGGATTATTGGTGTTGTTACTTTGCCTTTTGTGTCTTCATTTACAGATTTCTATATTTTTGTATAGTAATATTTAAACAAAAAATGCAAATATAATTTGCAAAATTTATTTACAGATTTTTACCTAATGCTTAAACACTAAACATGGTTGCTGATGTAACCCACCCAAATAGTTAAGTCAGAGTCCTTTGCCTATTTATTATAAATATATATATGCATATGTTCATAGGTTAATATATTATATTACTATTACTGTTTCGTTTTTCTCCTATTTTCCTCTCTTTTCTACCTGGCACGAGAGATACAGTGTGTTCGTTATACTCACGTCACTTGTGGTATATAAGCTACTGCGCAGCCGTTGAAGTTAGTCCAACGGGAGTCAGCACGGGAGTGGGCGGTAGCTCTGCTGTGCTTCGTGCTGCTGTTCTGAGATATATTATATTTTATAATATATTATTGTGTTATTCTCCAATCTTCTCGCCAGGTAGACATCTGAACTATTTTCCTTTCCTTTCTGTGTCGGCCAGTTAGACATTGCTGAACTATTTTCCTTTCCTTTCTGTGTTTCTTGAGTTCGGTAAATCACAATGGAATAGGTTATTTGAGATAACTGGGAAAACGGACGTTGGAGCTAACCGCTCAATGTTATCGTTATTATGCTAGCCTACCGTCTCGCTAACCACAACAGTATTGTTGTTTTATTGATGAGAAATGTCTGCAATACTTTTGAATGTAACTCGTAAATAAGTTTAAGAGTAGTTTTATCATTTGTTTCAAGTTTTTATTTTGTTTTGGTTGTGTAATGTTGTGGTTCGCCTCTGAGCATTTTGTCAGTGTGTTTTCGTTGAAGTTAGTTCGACGGGAGTCAGCACGGGAGTGGGCGGTAGCTCTGCTGTGCTTCGTGCTGCTGTTCTGAGATATATTATATTTTATAATATATTATTGTGTTATTCTCCAATCTTCTCGCCAGGAGTTGTGTCTGGGTAGCTAGGATTGCTAAAGTGGCCTAGTTGCCCAACGGAGAAACCGGTCCTGTTTTTACACCTGTGCCTGTGGGGAATCCAACGGCTTGTGTCTGCGGCTCGAGCTTCTACCTCTCAACCGTTTGTCCTGGACATCGCCAACGGTTTGAGTTTGTGTCAGCGGCTCGAGCTTCTACCTCTCAACCGCTTGTCCTGGACATCGCCAACGGTTTGAGTTTGTGTCAGCGGCTCGAGCTTCCACCTCTCAACTGCTTGTCCTAGAAGGCTCCAAAAGGGAACAGAATTACACACAGGAACGCCCAGAACTTTGTTGAAAGACGGATCTACTCAGTGGCAGATCGCTGTTGAAATTCCAGCTGGTCAGCTGGACGAAATAATTCCATTCTTACATACACTGATTTAATTTAATTATATTCACATGTAGTTTATAAGCTGTATATGTTTTGTTTTATATAATTTGTTTATTTATTTTAATGGCCATATTTATATGTTCTTTTATTTATTCTTATTAATCTATTCATTATTTTCCTTATCTACCTGGATAAATTATATTTTAATATTACCTATATACATCTCTCTCTCTCTCTCTCTCTCTCTCTCTCTCTCTCTCTCTCTCTCTCTCTCTCTCTCTCTCTCTCTCTCTTTCTCTCTCTCTCTCTCTCAATAAATTCTATATTTTCTTACACCTTGAAACCCGATATATTATCCAATTGATTTTTTTATAATTCAATTAAATTGAAAGACCCTGTAAATTCCTCCCTCTCTGTAAAATCTACACAGGAAGGGTTACACTATGCCCA
This sequence comes from Melanogrammus aeglefinus, assembly GCA_900291075.1. Classification (NCBI taxonomy): domain Eukaryota; kingdom Metazoa; phylum Chordata; class Actinopteri; order Gadiformes; family Gadidae; genus Melanogrammus; species Melanogrammus aeglefinus. The sequence goes on along the minus strand of OLKM01002392.1, from coordinate 2,714 downwards.
AAGCATAACTGTTTTTTACATAAGACACTTAGTTCAAAAATGAAATCTCCTGCAACAATGGGCAAAACACATCTTTTTAAATTATAAACCTAACTAAAATTTGAAAAGAACACAGACTCACACACATGAAAAATAAAAAATAAAGCTAATTGAATACCAATCAGTGTGAGCCTTAGCACTACAAATAGACCTCAGGTGAGCTCAGCTCCTTTGTGAGACAGTGAGAGTCAGGGGAAGAGGACAAGAGAGCGACAGGAGGATGAGGACAAAGAAGACAACAGACGGAGAACTGTGAAGTTTTTGCTCATCCACAAAGGCTACATCCAGCCTGGGAGCATTTAATTCTCCTGGGCTTTTTAAAGAAGAGCTCCAGGGCTCTTCTGTAGGGGAATTTTGTGGTGGGGGGGGCATTGATGCTGACTCTCAAACAAGTCGCCAGATGCTCTCCCTGTAGCCTGTTTCTCAGGTCAGTCTTCACCTACAATACAACAAATAGTAAACCATAAGTGGGTGGAAGTTAGGCAATAACTAAATCATTGTTAATAATAATGTGGTGTATTACCCTGTTCATTGTTGAAAAGTCACGCTCACAGTTGACACTTGAGACTGGAATTGTGAGAACAATGGCAGCCAGTTTATTGAGTCCAGGATAAAGCTGACCCCACTCGTCAATCTGTGATGCCAGTCGCGTCATTATCTGCTGCTGGTCCATGCCCTGAAACAAAATGAGCATTAATTAAGCTACAAAACCTGTCAAACCTACTGACCGTTTTTTATGTTCATACTTGGAATGCTCCTATCAGGATATGTTGCCTGAAAGAGGTCCACTCTTGGATCACCTGGTCTCCTGTCAGAAATTTATTTGACAGGAGTTTTAGATTCCTCACACAGACAGCCTCGTCCTCCTTGGCAGCCTGAGGCCCAAGAACATGGAATGCTCCTAGCAGGTCTAGACTCCCAAAACGCCTCTCCAAACTCAACAAGCGCATCGAGATAAGGTTCCATCACCTAAACATAATAATAAAATAAAAACATATTTGTTTGTTTTTCTTAATATAGAGCATTTAATAGCAATTGCAAGACTTGTTGTACCTGATTTTTAAATCGGACCCAGAGTTGCTCTCGGCTGTGCTCCTCTAAGGAGCCTCTGTGTCTCCGGTTCCTCTCCTCCTCATGGACTACACCAAAACTTGATAACCCTGTAGGGTTATCAAAGCCAGAAAATTTACATTTTCCTTCTGGAACAATTTAGAAAGTCAGGCCAGGTGAGGGAGTACATCTGCCTGCAGGTTGACTGCAGCCACAAATCTATATGTTGCCAGGAAGGAGTATAGCCCCTTGGCTAGTGGGCAACGGTTGACTTCTGACTCTTCCGCCAAGGCAGACAGAACTGCACCAAGGTTGCGTTGCAGGCTCATTATGGCAGAGTGCTGTGACAGCCAACGTGTGTCCTTCACCTCCTGAAAAATATTATTTTTTCTGCATAACTTGCCTTCACTCTTAGGTCTGGCAGGCCCAGGGTCTGTGCTGCTGCTTTCAGAACAGATGTTCTGTTCGCACTGTTGCGAAAATAGAGGTGGAGCTGCTGCAGGTGGTCCCTGAAGGTTGCCATGTAAGGCACATTTGAGGAGGCATCCTTACAGGACAGGGCAAGCCGATGTGCCGCACAGGCGACAGACACCAGACAGGGGAAGCTGTCCTGAAGCTGCTTGGCCACTCCATTTTGTCTCCCCGCATCAAGTCGAAACCATTAATTTTGTAAAATGTAATTTTTTGGGATAATTGTATACTAATGAATCAGCTCAATATGCATACCAGTCATGACAGCAGCTCCATCTGTACCTAACCCATACAATTTTGATGATTTCTCAGAACATCCCTGATGGCTGCAACAACTGTGTTAGCTTTGCCATCAGGGATACTGATCAGTTCCAAGAACTGGCTAAACAGCTGCCCTTCCTTATCAATGTATCTGATAAAGACAGATGACAAAATCAATTCAAACGTGTCACCTTTTACATATATTTAGTTAAATAATTTGTACTTTTATCGAACAACCTTGCCTAACATGCAGATCAAGTTGATGATTTATGGCGACATCTGTGGTTTCATCCACCTCCAATCTGATGGCCACAGATGCTTGGATCTCCTCCAGAATAGGCTCTTCCACCACAGTGTTGATTATTTCTAGCATCTCATCAATGATTTGATGGCTTGTATAATTTGCATATTTCCCAATCTTAAGAAGATAAAAATGAAACAGATATGGTTAATGTTGAATGAAAAGAAAAAATATATACTAAAAGTATGGCATTTACCTTTAGCTTTTTGAAGTAATCACACCCCAGTAGCTTTGCGAGTTCAAGGAGAGCAGGGTAATTTGTGTGGTTTGCCTGCTCCCTCTTTGTGAGGTGATAGAGGCACTTAAAACCTCCAATCACAGCCTCATGCTCCATCACCACCATCGGTTCGAGGGCAGCTAAAACTGAGCTTGATCCTATGGAAACAAAACATAAAAATAAAAAAAATAGATAAAAATACAACTTATAAGCAAGTATGCTGGTTACCTGTTTTGGTCAATTTACAGACCATATATGCAAAATGTTACCTTGCATCAATGCAGAGTGAGATTTTTCACTGTCCTGGTGATGTTGGGTTGAACGGTGTTTGTCCAGGTAGTCAACACGATAAAGTTCACACCCATTTTCAATAAA